>BQKN01047233.1:0-31983 GCA_022839385.1 Asparagus kiusianus | reverse complement strand
TACCCTTCTGGATCATTCTCGTCTCATGCAGTATATGGGCGTCGTGGTGAGTATTATTCGACTTCCGACGACCTTTCCCCCATTCCGGTTACTCCTTAGTTTACTTTGGGCACACCGACTGAGGTTGCTCAAGTGGTGAGGGAAGGTGGGCACCGAGCTCTCCGACAGTTGATTACAGATGCACCTTTCGTGAAGGACGCCAGTTCTATTCAGCCTCTTCGGAAGAGCGATTTCTTATTTGGCGACTCTGTCGAAGACCCGGATACCGTGTTTATTGAGGCCGAGCAGTGGCTTCATAAGACTGGCAGTGGCTTCATCTATTTGCCGAAGATTCCTCGGCATCGTTCGTTGACTGAGCTCAGGCGTCAGGCTGTGACACGGGAGATGTCGTGGCGCTTGACGGAGGAGCATGAGAGCGTCCACTGCGACTACATCACTCATCAGGCTTTTCCTAGCTCAAGCAGGAGTCATATCACCGGATTGCATCCTGGGGTATTGGGGTTGGATGCACCACCACGTAACGAGTTCCTTGCCACCGCTTCTACCTTGAGGAATCGCCTCGCTGCTCTAGGACGAGAGATGCCTGCGACGCGTCACAGGATTTATGGTTGGGTCCATTCTTTGGACAAGCTTTGGTGGACTTGCATGACGACGTACGTCTTGAGCCGATGGGGTGAGGAGTTGCACGCCTGTGGTTTATATGCAGCCGTTCGTGCTACCATGTATGGCTTGCCTGTCAGCGCGAGGCATTTCTGTGCTTTGTTCGAGCTTTATAATCCAGATTCGAACACTTTTCTGACCCGGCAAGGGGAGTTGGGCTTGGCTCTTCACGAGATGCACAGGATTTCTGGCTTGCCCATGGGACAGATGTTATACCAGGAGTACTTTCCCTCTAATCATGAATTGAATCAATTGAAGGATCGCATGCCCGACCGTTATGAGACTCTATGGGACCTCACTCGTCACTATCATATTGCTTTGGCACAGTCTGAGCCTTTAGCGAAGAGGACTAAGGTATGTGTGAGTCTGAAGCAGTTTGCAAACTATCTGTTCAGGAATCTGGAGAATAATTCCGGTGAGGCTATTTGTGAGTTGGCCCCACTTACTCCCTCAGGGGTGAACAGTTTGTTGAAGAAGATTGACGCCCATTCTTATACCACTAGCAGTCTTGAGGGTGGTTTTCCTGCAGGTACCAGGTTCAGATCCTTCTTATGGCATGCGACCGCACCGATTCGACCGATGACTCTTCTTGCCGGTTATCTTGCTATTTGGCTAAAGAAGTGTGTGGTTCCCTATCAGTCTGGCGACGCCTTGCCCTTGGAGGTGCTCTACCCAGCCGTTCAGCTCGCCTATAAGAAAGAGCTTTCACTTCTTCCGGTAATGGTAGCTGACATTCATCGAGGACTTCGACAGCTTTCTGGTGCCTTTACACGGAAGGAAAGTGATTTGTCAGGTCAGATTCCCACCATTAAGACGGAGCTCCCGTACACTTACTTGATGGCCTGGTTCGTCCTTCACCGTTCGGATATGATGTCGGTACCGAGCGCCACAGACCACTCTGTTCCCCTGCTACAGTTGCTTGAGAGTGGCAAGTAGGAAGGGCGCGGATTTTCTGAGATTAGACAGCAGCTGCAGGTCCACAAGTGTTGGACATTTTCCACTTGCTTTCCGCAGTTCTCCGGCCGATACGGCGATTGTTTGATAGACAAAGAGAGGCCAAGGGAGTATCGCACTCACTTAGACACTGGCTGCTTCAACTGGCTAGTGAACATTAGGCCAGGTTATCTGACTTTTCGGGTGAGGGATCAGTGCTTCATAGAGCCATATCTACCCTGCCGATTTGCTCGCCAGTTTGGCTATGATCAGCTTTACGTCGGGAACCCCCGACAGCAGCTTCGGGCCCACGGCGGTTTGGTGGATGGTCTCCGTGCTTGGTTGTGGACCGTGACTGGCTGTACTGGTACCAAGTTCAGTCTCCCGAGTGCTGATTGGCAGTTGAACCTCACTTTCTTGAGCTGCAAGTGGTTGTTAGCAGCCAACAAGACTATCCCTGTGAAGCCGATCGCAGAGCTAGAGGCCGAGGAAGCTTCTCAGGTTGATTCTCGCAGGATTTGGGAGAACGCTCGGTCACAGAGGACACGGAACAAGACTCGTCGGATTGATGAAGAGGGACAAAGGACATTCCATTCTACAGACGAGGCTTCAGGTGGAGATCCTGAAGATTACGATAACTTTTCTGAGCGAGGTTAGTCATTCATTTTTTTTTCTACTTTCAGAATTATTAAAGCTGACAATGGTTTGATGTTTCAGGGACCACTGGTGACCAGGAAGAAGAATTCCGTCCTCCTCCCTAGGCGAGACCTTCTACTATTGTCCCCGCTACCAGGCGGAAGAGATTAGCCCGTAAGCCGCGTGCGGCTTCCCGAGCTTCTGATATGGACCTGGCTGGTGATGATCCTGCTAGTGACGGAGGTAACATCTACCCTGAAAACCATTCTCTTGATTATTCAGAACATTGACTCATGCCTTTCCATCTCTATATAGGAGAGCGTGGAGAGAGCGAGATGAGTCCTGATCCTGCTCCTGTATCTTCTGGTGAGCCCGACTCACTGCCCCACGTAGAGAGGCCTACAGGAGTTTCTGACATTAGAGAGGACATCAATGTAGGACCTGATTCCGCGAATCCAGGTACATCTACCATTGACAATGTATTTTTTAGATGGCACACAAAGGAGTTTGTGCATCCTCTAATTGTCTCCGTACTTCTTGCTCCTTCAGATAATTTGCAGGAGGCGAATGTGGATCTTGGAAATGAAGAGGCTAATGCACCTGTAAAAGGTAACTCATTTCTATTAGTTGTGGCCTCTTCATTCTTCTTTGGTACTTATATCCTCTTGTGTCAGACTTCTCGATCGATGATTTTGACGAGGAAGGCTTGTTTGCGGACACTCCTATGATGCACTTCATATATAGCTCTCCTCAGATTGATGACCAGTTACCTGGGGATATGTTTTCCGAGTCCACCTTCGCTAAGAATCCCGAGGATGGTTCCTTTGAAGGTATGTGGCTCTTTCTAAGTTGATTATAGGACTAGCTAGTTTTGACTGATGCAACTATAATGTGATGTCTCTGCGAATTCTGTTTTGAATTTGACAGGAGCTTTCGTTGAGAATGACCATGTTGAGCCGGCTGTGAGACCAACTACACCAGTTGATGCACCTACAGCCATTACACCTCCACTACCCTCAGAGACTCAAGAGGATATGAATTGAACAACTGAGACTATTATTTATTTCCTCCTCAAAGCATTTTTGATGGGTTTCTTCTTTTGTGTAGGGCCTTCTTCTCGGCTTCATACCCTAGTGAAGGAGTTGCTATCAGACGACGATCCTGAGAAGATCGTTCTCAGCATAGAACTCCGCTCTTTCTTCTCCTTCATGAATGCTATGATTGGCAAGCTCTTCCACGGTGGATTTCTTCTTCGCCAATTCAAGCCTTTCCTTGATTCCAAGGTTAATTTGATAAGGGGAGCAGGATATCCAGATTTGGCACAGGCTATTGTTGATGACCTTGATTGCTTAGAGGAGGAGCTTCAGATGTTTCGTGAGCTCCGAGATGCAGGCACCTCCTCATTCATTGTTGCTGAGCTGGATACTCGCTTACAGTCACTGCGCGAGACTCAGATTCTCGCTGAGCTTGAGATTCAGGTACAGCGAGATCGAGTGGATCGAGTTGAGACCGGCCTTGCTACCAGATTATCTTCACTTGCCGAGCTCGACTCTTCCATTATCTCTTGTGAGACCAAGATAGACCGGCTCAGAAGAGAACTCCACGAGGAAGAAGAGACTCTGGGCATTCTTCAGATGACGAAAGCACAGGATCAGCAAACCTGCACGGCTTTGTCTGATGAGTTGAAGTCCTTGAAGCAGAAGTTAGTCGAGACAGAGGAGACTGCTGCGAAGACTTCGACCGCCACCGAGGAGTCCATTAGAGCTGAACTTATACAAGCTTATGATGAGAAGCTTTCTAAGCTCAGTCAGCAGATTTTTGGTCATGGACTTGATGTATGATTTGGTTTGCTGTGTACTTTGACTTTTGATTCTCTTAGTGAGACTGGTTTTCCTCTTTATTTTTATTATGATTCGTCATTCCGTTTGAAATGATTGACCATAATACTCATAGGATTTTTGGCAAACCCTCAGCCATCAACGGGTTTGATGAGCCTTTACCGACTACCGTTTGAGTCGGGCTAGCATGCGGATTGTTTAAATCCGTTCGCATGTAACGTTGTGCTCAGAGATTGAATTCTCTGAGACTTTGTGCTATGATGTTGAATACATAGACTTCGCCATTGTTACGGGAATAGGCTACCCGGCGACACGTGTTAGGTGTTGGCTTTAGGATTTTTGGCTAACCCCCAGCCTTTAACGGATTTGATTAGCCTTTACCGACTACCGTTTGAGTCGGGCTAGCATGCGGATTGTCTAAATCCGTTCCGCACGTGACGTTAAGCTAAAAGAGTTAACTTTTTTAGTGCTACGATATTGAATACGTAGACTTCGTCTTTCTCCTGTGAAAAGACTAAACAACAACGTGTATGAGACGTTGACTCAGGATTTTTGGCAAATCCTCAGCCTTTAACGGATTTGGTGTGCTCTTACCGACTACCGTTTGAGTCGGGCTTACATGCGGATTGTTTTAATCCGTTCCGCATGTGACGTTGTGCTAAAGGAATGAACTTCCTTAGACTTTGTGCTACAACTTAGAATATGTAGACTTCGCCATTGTTATGGGAATAGGCTACCCAGCAACGTGTATTAGACGTTGGCTTATCCCTACTTAGGCTTCGGGATAAAGGTCCCCAGAGTCAAGCTCTGGTATCTTTTTCTACGGATAAAGACCAAACCGGCGACGCGTGTTAGGCGTCGACATATCCTTTCTTAGGATTCAGGATAAAATTCCCTATGTGTGTGAGGCATGGATTTCGGTGTTATTAATAACCACCTGCCACAATGTTGAATATGCAGACGATTGTTCTTTTCAACGGCTAAGAACTAACCGGCCGCGCGTGTTAGACGCGGACTTATCCTTGCTTAGGTTTCAGGATAAAATACCCCAGAATCGAACTCTGGTGTCTTTTTTCTGTGGAAAAAGACTAAACCGGCAGCGCGTGTTAGGCGCAGACTTATCCCTGCTTAGGATTCGGGATAAAATTCCTAGGATGAATCCTAAATTGATAAATTTTGGAAAAAGAATTGGTGTGGGAAAGGAAGAATTTTATATTCTATTCCCCGAGCAAGGAAGGAAGAATTTTATATTCTATTCCTTGATTCTGGAAAGGAAGAATTTTATATTCTATTTCCAGTGCAAGAAGGAAACTAGAAGTGGGATCTCCACTCTGAGAATCCGGAAGATCTAGATAAACTTACCTTTTATAGGATTGGTTATCTGATCGGAAGATGAGTCCTTCGTTTATCGAAGTGAAATTTTAACTTTAGTTATGACCATGAGAAGGTTTAACCAAAGAGAAAAGAAAGGGAGTTCTTTCGTTTATCGAAAGGGGACTCCGAACTGAAAGTGGGCCTCTTGTTCATGGAAAGAATCAAGGGGGCCAGAAGAACATTTTTGGTGGACTCACTGTCAATTGGAATTGATCAGTGAGGGGTTTTGGAAAATGAATTTGGGTTATCCTCTAGAATATTAAGCGTAATATTCTTCAAGGAACTTTCCGACAAATGAGTTGTCCTGAATGTACTAGGGATAGTACTTTTTCAAAAACTTCTCATTTATTGGCATTAATTGCCTGACACCCTCTAAAGAAATTAAGCGATAAGCGCCATTTGAATAGACTGTGTCTATTACAAACGGTCCTTCCCACTTAGGTTCGAATTTACCTTTCTTCTTGGAGGTGAGGATTATTGGTCGACGAGCAGCGAGGACCAGATCTCCTTCCTTGAAGCTTCTTTGGTGGACCCTTTTGTCAAAAGCCCTGGATATTCTAGCCTGGTAGAACTCAATGTGTTGTTGAGCTTCCAAGCGCTTTTCATCCAACCTCTCGAGTTCTTCGAGACGTTTTTGATGCTGCTCTTCGGTCGTCATCTCCGTTGCGAGGGCGATCCGAAGGGAGGGAATTTGAATCTCCAACGGTAGCACTGCTTCACATCCGTACACCAACGAATACGGGGTGGCTCCCGTAGGTGTACGTATGGTGGTGCGATAAGCCCAAAGCGCTTCGCCGAGTTTATCATCCCAATCTCGCTTATTGGTTTTCACGAGTTTTGATAAGATCTTGATGATCGTCTTGTTAAAAGCCTCAGCTAATCCATTAGCGGCGGGATAATAAGCCGTTGACGAAACATCTTGAATCTTGAATTTGTCACAGAACTTGATGAAGGCGTTGCTTATGAATTGCGGACCGTTGTCATGAACAATCCGCCTCGGCACGCCGTGTCGGTATATGATATGATGCTTGATGAAGTTGATGACATTGTTTGTCTTTACTTCTTTAAGCGGAATGGCTTCAGCCCACTTCGAAAAGTAGTCGGTGATAGCGAGAATAAATCGATCACCTTTGACTGAAGAAGGAAAGATAGGACCGACAATATCCATCCCCCATGTCTCGAATGGCCAGGACGTGGTTGACGTGTGTAACCGCTCCGGGGGTTGGTGCATATAATTTGCATGCACTTGACAAGCGTGACATTCTCGGGCGTACTCGATCGCGTCACGAACCATTATTGGCCAAAAGTATCCCATTCTTCTGATTCGATCGTAGAGCTTAGGACCAGGCTGATGCGCACCGCATTCCCCTTCGTGTGCTTCCTTAAGAACTTCTTTTGCTTCTTCGTTCGAAAGGCATCGGAGAAGCAAATCATCATACCCCCGGCGATATAACGTACGGGTCTTGGTATTGTAAAAGAACCGTGATGCTCTTCGGCGAATAGATTCTTTTTCCTTTACATCCTCCGGCAGAATGCCATATTGGACGTAGTCAATGATGGGAAAACGCCAATCTCGGGACTCAGACCCTATTTGGGTTGAGTTCACCTCTTTGGCGTTTACATTTCTATCATCATCCTCTTCGACCTCCATATCGTATATGGGTATGCAGAGTTGGTGTGATCTTACTGTGACTAGCAGTTCAGCTTCGGGCGGTTGCGCGAGTGATACTGCTAGTGCTGCCAGTGCATCCGCATAAGCGTTCTGGAGACGAGGGATGTATTCAATATAAAATTCTTCAAAAGAATCCGCTATTCTGACAGCCTCCTGGTGGTATGGAATCAGATCTGGGTTCCTAACTTCATACTCTCCACGAACTTGGTTGACGATTAGCTGAGAATCCCCGAAAGCTTCGAGATATTCGACCCCCAGTTCCTTGGCGAAACTAAGTCCAATGAGGAGCGCGTTGTACTCTGCTATGTTATTGGAACATGGATTTGTCAGTGAATAAGCTCGAGGCATAACATGCTTCCCCGGGGAAACTAAGACGACTCCAACTCCGGAGGAGACCTTAGGACATCCAGGGGTTACTGCTTTATTAACTGCTCTCGAAGCACCATCAAAGTATAACTACCATACTTGTTGATGTGATGTGGTATTAACCTCGTGGGTTTCATCCGGCAAGTCATCATATACTTCAACCGTATCTGTTGTCGGGCTTGCTGCCAAAAGATCACAAATTGCTTGTCCTTTGACTGACTTCTGCTGTTTGAAGTGCAAATCATACTGGGACAAGAGAAGAGCCCACTTCGCTAATCGCCAATTCATCGAACCCGGTTGAGTCATGAATACCCGTACCAGATTAACATTAGCAATGACGTAAATCGTCTGGCCGATCAAGTAATGTCGCATCTTCTATACTGCGAATACCAATGCGAGACATTCTTTCTCGATCATCGGATATCGAGATTCGGCGCCTATCAAGGTCCGACTTAGATAATAGACTGCCTGTTCGTGACCATTATCATCGTCTTGCGCTAGTAAAGCACTTATCGAGTGGTTCATCGCCTTGATATAAATCAAGAACGGTTTACCTGATTTTGGTGCAACAAGAACATGGGGATTCATCAGATATGCCTTGATATCTTCGAATGCTTTTTGGCAAACCTCGTCCCAAATAAACGACACGCCCTTCTTGTTTAGCTTAGAAAATGGTTGGCACTTCCCAGAAAGATTTGAGATGAACCTCCGGATGTAAGCTAAACGCCCTTGCAATCCTCTGAGCTCTCTTAGATTCCTCGGGGGTTGCAATTCATGTATTGCCTTCACCTTGTCTGGGTCGATGTGTATACCCTTAGTGGTGACGACGAATCCAAGGAATTTTCCACTGGACATTCCGAGGAAGGATTTTGTGGGATTCATCTTCAATTGATGACTCCGCATGAGATCAAACATCGTTCTCAAGTCCTTGATGTGATCTTCTTTGTTGCGGCTCTTTACCACTAAATCATCAACGTAGCATTCAACCGTTTTCCTGAGATGTTTCTGGAAAATTTTAGTCATCGCTCGTTGGTATGTGGCACCTGCGTTCTTCAGACCGAAAGGCATCACCGTATAGCAGAAGATACCGAGGGGTGTTCTGAACGCTGTATGTTTCTCGTCATCTGGGTGCATCTTGATTTGGTTATACCCCGAAAAGCCGTCCATGAAGGACATTCTCTCGAATCCGCATGTATTGTCGATAATGACATCCGTGATCGGGAGAGGAAAATCGTCTTTTGGACATGCTTCATTCAGATTCCTGAAATCGATGCAAATCCTGATCTTGCCATTTTTCTTCATAACGGGAACGATGTTAGCTAACCAGTCTGGATGTTGTTCTTCTCGGATAAATCCTGAGTCGATCAACTTCTTAACCTCTGCCTCGATGGCTTCCATAATCTGCGGACGAAACCGTCTTTACTGTTGTTTGACAGGTTTGGCATCCGGCTTGATGTCGAGGTGGTGCATTGCCACATTGGGGTCGAGTCCTGGCATGTCTTCGTAGTTCCAGGCGAAGACATCAATGTATTCCCTGATCAAGGCAATTAATTCCTCCTTCTCATCTGGGGGAAGACTACCGCTGATGAATATAGGCTTTGGATTGGCCTCCTCACCCATATTAATTTGGACTACTTCGTCTTCGGTGGGTGGTTCTCTCTGTTCGAACCTATCACCATATTGCATGTTTAGGTGATGAACCTATGGGTCTTCCCACGTTGGCATTTGCTCATCGTCTTCCATCGTAGATGGATCAGCTGTAGTCATGTTCGACATTAAGGTCTTGAACATTTCTCCCAAACTTACATCGGAGTCCCATCCTGTGGAATCTGCCGAGCACCCATCCTTGGCTTTGTTAGCAATTTGATCGATAATTTGCCAACCACATTCATCATCAGACGAGGAAACATAGCCTAAGCCCCTCTTGTGATGGTAATAATCATCCGGTTTCCCTTTTGGTACATATGCCGCTTTGACTGGGATACGAGAGCCTCGATCGAAGTATAAACCTTCTCCGAGTGTGAAGTTGTACCCTTGTTTTTCCATGAGCGTGTGTGCTTCCGGGCTATACTTAGATAAATGCAGACCAGATTTGTCATCATCTTCATCTTCTCTTAGGAAATGATCTGGCAACGGAAAATTCTCTCCTTTACCATAAATCATTTCTTTTTGTCCCCCTATCTTGGCAGGAACAATCTGGGTTGTTCCGAAAGAATGCTGGAGGCGTTTCTTCGTTACATAAGATGATCGGAGCGGCATACATAAATCAGGATTATCGTATAATCCCTTTATCACATCATCAAGAGACAAGGAGTACTCTAAATCATGATTTATTCCAATATCGGCAAGTTGCCAGTTACAACCGCCATCTGACGATTGTTCATCGTCGAGATTGATTACAAAGGGTACAATGTCATTTAAAACAAAACCGCCATTGTAATCGAATCCGGCCTCAGAGTCAGCTTCTTCTCCGCTGTCCGTGCCTTGGACCGATGGTTCCGTATCGGATTCGTTACCATAAAGGAGAGAATCGGTGAAGTAATTCTCATACCCTTTGAATGGTTGCTTATCCGCGACCACCGTCCTAACCCTTCCATCAGTGTCGACATATTTCAGACACTGATGTAAGGTGGAGGGAACTATAACATTACTATGGATCCAAGGCCGACCCAATAGTAAATTATAGGATGTCTCAGCATCAATCATGTAGCACGTGACCTCCGTCTTCAGATCGCCCATTTGGCACTTTATTCGGATTTTTCCCAAAGGCCTTGACCCGCTGGTGTTGAATCCGTAAATTACCGTGCCTGTAGACGCCAACTTGCTGACCGAAATGCCAAGGCTACATCAGGCGAAGCGGCATAATACTCACAGCGGAACCTAGATCCACTTGGATTCGGTTGACTTCGCTGGAGCCGATGTACCCGACGAAGTACAGGGGCCAATCATGGTTTGAATTCTTCGTCTGCATGTCCTCTTTGGTGAAGGTGATGCAGGGAATGTTCTTAGCTGCCACATTGCATTGTTGAGCTAAAAGTTCCAATTCTTCAGGCGTCGGCTTGATTCGCGTGAGGAACGCTTCTGAATCAGCCAAGGCCTCCTGCAAGGCTTCTCTAGTCTCCTTAGACAGCCATAGCAACTCATATAGCGTTATCCGCGCCGGAATATTAGCTAACTGAGCCATGATGTCGAAGACGCGCAGAGTTTTTGAACTCTCCGGTTTATCCTTTCCAATCGGATGACTGAAACGAGACTGCTTCGGATTTTGAACCTCCTCGGGCCTCTTTTCTTTTTGTTTATCTGCCGGCTGTCGTCGAACCTCCTCAACCGGTTTAGGGACCGTAATCACCCCCAGCTCTGTGAGAGTCTTAGCTGGTCCCCGTTTTGTCACCCCCTGCTCAGCTAATTGATCGCCAGGAGATGGATATTTGAAGTGATATTCGTTTCCACTCCGGGTCGCAAAGACCTCCTGTTCTTCGTCGGAAAGTGGGAAAGCGGGGATTCTTTCGTCATCTTCTCCTAGGATAGCAGAGACTCCATAACAAGATTTCCCTTTCCCTTTGGACTTATTCTTGGATGACGATCCGGCCCATTGTTCATCTTCAATCAGGTCGGGGTACACCCAGAGAATTTCACCGTTTGGGGCTGTGTGTGGCACAAGTCCCTTTTGGCGTTGTCCGTGTGGGTCGTCATTCACCGTCTTCATCCCGACTTTGGTGACGTGCTTTGGCTCGAACTAAGTTGTAGGCACCGATCCAAAACTGATTGACACCGCGTTTGCTCCCACATTCTTGGCTGGTTTCGGGGTTATGACCCCTACGTCGATTAACGCCTGGATCTTATCCTTGAGGTGGTAGCAAGACTTCGTTGGGTGGTGGACCGCTCTGTGGTACACGCAGTACTTCGGGTCCGTCACCTTAGTGGCTCCTTCGTGATCTACGATCGCCGGCAGCTGGATTTTGTTGTTCTCCAACAGGTACTTGAAGATGCCGGGAACTTCATCATCCTTGAAGGAGTAGACTTTGGGAAACCTCGGCTCCGAAGACTTTTGCTTCTGAGACCGTTGCTGCCAATGTGGCTGCGATTGTTGTGGTGCTCGTTGCTGCTGCTGTTGCTGAGGTTGCAATTAAAAAGTTTGGTTAGCATCAACGGCATTAGCATGAGCTTTACCTTTCCCTTTTTGGTTGAAGTTCTGCTTCGGAGGATTTGCTGCCGGTTGGCCTCTCTCCGCCTTCTTTCTCCTGAGGAATCGCTCAGCTTGCTCTCCTCAAACCTTCAAATCCTTCCAGGTCTTGGATGGTGCTGTACCCATTGCTTCCAACACATCCAGCGAAAGGTTGTTGTGGCAGGTTTGGAGGATGAATTCTTCAGTGATCGGGTCCCGGCAATTCATCGCCTTGTTCCGGAACCTTTTGACGAAGGTGTCGACTAACTCCCCATCTTTCTGCTTCTCATCGAGTAACGATCCGATAGAGATCTCGGTATCGTCGTCGAAGAAATTCGTAAGGAATTTAGTCTCCATGTCGTCCCAGCTGTTTATGCTTCCTGGCTTGAGGCGACGATACCAATCGAAGGCGGCTCCGCGAAGAGTGCCAACGAATGACCGCACCATCAGAGGCTCATTACCAGAGATGACTCCCAAGTGCGATTTGAAGTAAATCAAATGCTGAGTAGGTGAACCCATCCCATTAAACAGCGTGAAGTTAATTAGACTGAACTTCGCCGGATATGGGATTGATTCCCACTCTCTTGGGTATGGATAAGGAATGCCTGTCTTTTTCGTCTCCTGAGCGGAAATTAATGTATTGATTTTGCTCTCAAGAATTTTAATTTTTAGGCTTTCACCTGTGTCTTCACTAGCATTCTCGTTACCACCTCCTGCGTTGATGGGAGGGTTATTGGCATTACGAGTTTCATTTGTGTCTTCATCTTCCAGGTTGTTCTGGTTAGGATGACTTGGTTCGCCTTGTTGGTTCCTCAATGCTTGGATCTGTTGGTCATGCATCTCTCTCATGTTCTGCATGGCCATTTGCATTTCAAACCTAAAGCTTTCTTGTTGTTTGGCCATGGCTTCTTCGAGCATCTTGGCCACTTGCTCCGCGCTTATCATAAATGACTCACGGGGCTGTCCTTCGCTGGACACAGTATTGTCAGACGCAACCGCTGAGCCGGCATCTGATTCTTCGTCTCCCGAAGGTACTCTTGTCCGAATCCTACCATATATTGCACGAATGATGGCTCCGGATTGAAGACGAGTTACACGTCGGGGCACTTCTGGAATCGCCTCGGGGTGATCCTGAGTCGATGTTCCTTTGCTGGTCATGTTGGCGGTGACCCTTGAATGTTCACCGTCTTCGACCATCGTTCTTCTTCGTTGGAAACGCCTAGTCCTTGGCTTTGGCGTTTCAATGCTGAGTCTTTCAAATACAGAAACTCTTTCGGGGACTGCCTTGGTACAGTTGCACTCAGACAGCACCGCCCGAATGAGCTTTGAACAGGGACACTGAGTTTCGAGCCTTCGAGGGCTTGTCTTCCTGGTTTTCCTCGTGCTCCCGTCACAATAGTACAACTCGTCAGCTTGACGATCAGAGTAACCTATCGTGTGTTGACACGATCTCCCAGGTATAACGTTATCGTCATCAGACGACAACGTTTCCTTCTGAGGCTGAATCGCCTTCTTTGGGCCTTCCAGAGTCACGCGCCTCGAAACGCACCTTTGTGGGCGTGAATTTTCAGCGGGCTCCTGCACCTCGATGCGCAAAGTTGTGCGCTTGGGTGCCGCGATTTTCTCCAAGTGTTGGGGGTTGCGGCGACCCCCAGCATGTTGCATTGTTTGGGACTTCTTCATTGGCCCCAAGCATTCCTGGACTGGAGCTTTGCCTTGTTCCTTGGGAAGTGGACCGAGACGCTCCAAAACTGACTTCCTCTTCTGGGACGGTCCTGCAGGATCTCCCGGAACAGTTGTAGAAATCGCCGGCGACTTGGGTTGTTTCGCCGGAAGTTGAATCTTTGGAGGCTGTGGTTGTTGCTCCTTGGTCTGAATCGTTGCTTCAGACTTTGGCCTCCAAACCTTGCGAGTTGATGGTGGCTTCTTGACCACCTCCTTCTGCAGCTTCCGACGGGCTTCTTCAGCTTTGGCCCGTGCTTGCGCCGATAATGCGCGACGTTTGCGGATACGCTCCTCCAGCGTCGAACGGTTCCGTTTGACACGGACCCACTCTATAGTTGATGGCTTGGAGGAACCACCCTTCACTTGTTGTTAAGGCTGTTTGCCTCGTTTGTTCTTCAGATCCGCATGGTAGCGGACCCCGTCAACGGACTCCATGGCCTTTGCGAATTGCTTCGTAAGGCGTTGACGCTGCCTCTGGCGGGCTCTCTTAGAGAGAGTCACCACGCCTTCAACGGCGGATTTGACCTGCTTAGAGGCTGGTAGGACTTCACCCAACGCAACTTCGGCGTCGATGGGGGTGAGGTTGTCGTTGGCGGCTTCAACTTCTTCACACCAACGCACTTTTCTCCTGGAGGAGAACTTCTGGGATTTCTTAGACTTGGGGGAGGAGGTAGATCCGGACGAGGACACGTACTCCTCATACTTCTGCTGGTCGAACTCATACTCGACCTCCTCCACGACCGGGATCAAGATCCACGGCTGCGACGCTCCGATCTCGGCAGTGAGATCGGTGGCTCCCACTGTGGTCGCCAGATTGTTCGCGGGAAAAATTGGTGCTTTCTTCATTGATGACGTCATTGCTATCTTAAAGAACAACTTTATGCGTTACAGAAAGATCCGGTCTTTTTATAAGATCCGGTTTACAATGAAAATCAAAACAAAGAAAAATTACAACTTTTCTCTTTTCTCGAACAAATCGCGAGCTCCTGTTATCCGGTCACTCGCTTTGTGGGTTGTTTGCCTGTGCCGATGGTTGTTCCGTTGACCACCGCGAGATCTGGATCCAAACAGATCTACGAAGTATTACGGGTATTATCTAACCAAGGAGATAATAGCCGGAGGGATTGTTTCACCAAGGAAACAACCGCTCGAATCTCGGGATCAAAGACCAAGCTTTGATCCGGAGTTTAGCGACGTAGATCTGAGATCTCAATTCCCTCGAACTCCTGCCTTTTGTGGTGCGGGTGCTCGCCAAGAATTAGATCCGAACGTCCAAGTCTTCAAGCCTTCAAAAACTCTAACACGAGGTCTTAATCCGACAGAGTTTCGGCTCTCCAAAAGTCCTTCTCCAAAGTCGAATCTGAAGGCCTATTTATAGGCACCCAGAACTGTGCCTGTGCACAGTTCTGGGCCGAGCCACCCATGGGTGGCTCGGCCTTGGCCGAGCCACCCTAGGGTGGCTCGGTCTTGGCCAAGCCACCCTGGGGTGGCTCGGCCACCGAGCCACCTCAGGGTGGCTCGGCTTGGGCCGAGCCACCTTGGGGTGGCTCGGTTTCGGCCGAGTCCCCCGGGTGTTGCCGTGGTGTCCGTCGTTCGGTTGTTTTGTTCGTGATTTGTTTCGTTGCTGATCTGGACTTTGATCCGGTTGTGTAGTCTTGATTTGGTAGTAAATTCGCCTTGGTGTTTGAGTTCGAATCCGTTTTACGGTTGGACGACTCGTTGACTTCCCGAACCGTTGGATTGATTCCGCACGCGAATTCCGTTGCTCGTGTGCAATTTGTTGATCTCATTGCCTTGTCACTCGATGGTTCGTTGTTTTGTTGAATTACCGTGTCGAGCTGTGCTAAGGGACTTATAGGTAATTTTATACGCCTACACCACAATGTTGAATATGTGGGCGAGTGTTCTTTTTAACGGTTAAGAACTCACCGGCAGCATGGGTTAGGTGCAGACTTATCCCTGCTTAGGTTTTAGGATAGGATACCCTAGAATTGAACTCTGGTGTCTTTTTCTACGAAGAAAGACTAAAGCGGCAGCGCGTGTTAGGCGCAGACTTATCCCTGCTTAGGATTCGGGATAAACTTCCTAAGATGAATCCTAGATTGATGAATTCTTAGAAAAGGTTGGTGTGGGAAAGGAAGAATTTTATATTCTATTTCCCGGTCTTTTTTTAGGGTGAAGGCGAACCCAATGCGGGAGAGGAAGAATTTTATATCCTGTCTCCCAAAGCTAAAGAGGAAGAATTTTATATTCTATCTTCAGATGCAAAGGAAACTCGGGGTGGGATCTTCACCCCCATAATCCAGAAAGGTAAAACTAGAAGTGGGATCTCCACTCCGAGAATCGGACAGATTCGGATAATCCTAACTGTCAGAAGGTTGGATTATCGAATTAAAGGTGAATTCCTTGTTTATCGAGAGTGAATTGTGGTTTTGGCCCTAACTGTAGGAAGGTTTGACCAAGCGGGAGTTTAAGGTGATCCTAACTATAGGAAGGTTTGATCACTCGATTTGAAAGTGGACCTCTCGTTCATTGGAGGAATTGAGAGGGGATTTTGGTTTTGGTCCTAACTGTAGGAAGGTTTGACCGAATGGGAGGTTTGAGACGATCCTAACTGTAGGAAGGTTTGATCGCTCAATTTATGGGCCTCTCGCTCATTGAAGGAATCGAGAGGGGATTTTGGTTATGGCCTTAACTGTAGGAAGGTTTGACCAAGTAGATAGTGAGAGTGAGAGTACAAATCACAACGGGAGTGTTGACTCATATAAATCACAGTGGGGGTTTAGTGTTTGTAATGACCTGGTTATCCCTAAGAAAATTACATGTATCATCCTTTCGGGAACTTCCCGTTACATGAATCATCCACCCCCAGCTTCTTCGCGAAACTGGGTTTATCATTGCATCTGGTTGTATGATCGGGTTATCCTTAAGAATATTACGTATAAAATTCTCCAGGAACTTCCCGTCAACGGTAGGAAATAGTTTAGACTCATATACCTATTAGAGTATCAGGGAGCAGTTTAACCTCTTATACCGGTCGGAGGATTGAGAAGCAGTTTATACTCATATACTCTTCGGAGTGTTGCCGTTCTCAACTGGCTTACCCTAGCGTTATGACGCCGGCTTTAACCAAGGTCTGGATGCTATTCTTTAAAGTAAAGCAGGCCTTGGTGGGATGAAGGATCCTCCTGTGGTACGCGCAGTACTTCGGATCCGCAGTATCGTCAGCTTCCTCCTGATTCGTGATCGGTGGCAGCTTGATCTTGTTATTTTTAAGGAGGGATTCGAAGATGGCTGGAACATCTTCGTCCTTGAAGGAGTACTCTTTTTGGAGCCTCTGATCCGAAGTCTTCTGCTGTCTCCGGGGCTGCTGTTGCGACGTTTGATTAGCATTAACAGCCGCTGCAGGTGTCTTACCCCTACCACGGGAGGCGAAGTTCGAGTTCGGAGGATTAGCCATCGGTTGGCTCCTCTCGGCCTTCTTCCTTTTGAGGAATCGCTCGGCTTGCTCTCCTCGCACCTTCAAGTCTTTCCAAGTGTTAGACGGTGCTGTCCCCATTGCTTCCAACACGTCCAATGCGAGGTTGTTGTGGCAAGTCTGGAGAATGAACTCCTCAGTGATCGGATCCCAACAGTTCATCGCCTTGTTCCGAAACCTTTTGACGAAGGTATCAACCAATTCCCTGTCTTTCTGTTTCTCGTCAAGCAACGACCCGATGGATATCTCGGTGTCGTCGTCGAAGAAGTTAGTGAGGAATTTAGTCTCCATGTCGTCCCAGCTATTCACACTTCCTGTCTTGAGGCGACGATACCAATCGAAGGCGGCTCCACGAAGAGTGCCAACGAAGGACCGTACCATCAGAGGCTCATCTCCAGAGATAACCCCTAGGTGTGATTTGAAGTAAATCAAATGCTGAGTGGGTGAACCCTTCCCATCAAACAACGTGAAGTTAATTAGATTGAACTTCTTCGGATACGGGATTGATTCCCATTCTCTTGGGTATGGACAAGGAATGCCCGTCTTCTTCATCTCTTGAGCGGAAATCAACGTATTGATTTTGCTCTCGAGGTTTCTTCAAACTTTCACCTGTATTTTCGTTAGCATTCTCGTTACCACCCCTGCATTGACGGGAGGATTATTGGCATTATGAGCTTCATTCGCATCTGTGTCCTCATCTTCCTGATTAACCTGGTTACGACGACTTGGTTCGCCTTGCTGGTTTGTCAGTGCTTGGATTTATTGGTCATGCATTTCTCTCATATTCTACATGACCATCTGCATTTCGAACCTGAAGCTCTCCTGTTGTTTAGCCATGTCTTCTTTGAGCATCTTGGTCACTTGTTCCGCACTTATCATAAGTGACTCACGGGGTTGTCCCTCGCTAGATACTGTATTATCTGATGCGACCGCAGAGCAGGCATCCGATTCTTCATCTTCTGAAGGTAATCTTGTCCGAATCCTACCATAAGTTGCTCGTATGATGGCTCCAGACTGCAGACGGGTTACACGCCGGGGTGCTTCCGGAATCGACTCGGGATTATCCTGTGTTGATGTCCCTTTTCTAGTTTTCGAGGACTCCTTTTCCTGGTTTTACTCGTACCCCCAACACAATAGTACAACTCGTCGGCTTGAAGGTCGGAGTAACCTATCATGTGTTGGCACGACTTCTCAGGTATAACGTTATCATCTTCAGACGACAATGTTTCCTTCTGAGGGCGAACTGCCTTCTTTGGGCTTTCAAGAGTCACGCGCCTCGAAACATGCCTTTGTGGGCGTGAATTCTCAGCTGGCTCCTAGACTTCAATGCACAAATTGGTGCGCCTAGCTGCCATGATCTCTTTGTCATGTTGAGAGTGGCGGCGACTCCCAGCATGTTGAGTCGTTCGGGGCTTCTTTATCGGGCCCAAACGTTCTTGAACTGGAGCTTTGCATCACTCATCGGGAAGTGGACCGAGGCGCTCCAAAACTGACCTCCTTCTTCGGGATGGTCCTGCGGGATCTCCCGGAGCAGCTATGGGAATTATCGGCGATTTAGGTTGGTTCACCGGAGGTTGAACTTTTGCTGAAGGCTGCAATGGTTGCTCTTTAGCCTGAATCACCGCTTCAGACTTCGGCCTCCATACTTGGCGGGTTGGTGGCGGCTTCTTGGCCACTTCCTTCTGCAGTCTTTTGCGGGCTTCTTGGACTTGAGCCCGTGCCTGCGTTAACAGTGCGCGGCGCTTGCGAATGTACTCCTCAAGTGTTGAACGATTCCGTTTGACACGGATCCATTCATTCGTTGGCGGCTTGGAGGTGATGCCATTCATTGTTTGTTGAGGCTGTTTGCCTCTCCTGTTCTTCAGATCCGCGTTATAGCGGATTCCGTCAGTGGACTCCATTGCCTTTGCGAATTGCCGCGCCAAACGTTGACGTCGCCTCTGGCGGGCTTTCTTTGAAAGAGTTACTACGCCCTCAGCGGCGGAGGAATTGGCGAGAATAGATTTGACCTGGTTGGAGGTCGGTGGAGCTTCACCCGATACAACTTCGGCATCAATTGGGGTGAGATCTTCATTGGTACTCTGCACTTCTTCGTACCAACGGACTTTTCTCCTGGAGGAGAACTTCTTAGACTTGAGGGGGGAGGTGGATCCGGACGAGGATGACAGATACTCCTCGAACTTTTGTTGGTCGAATTCATACTCGACCTCCTCCTCGACCGGGATCAAGATCCGCGGCTGCGACGTAACGATCTCGGCAGCGAGATCGGTGGCTCCCACTGTGGTCGCCAGATTGTTCGCGGGAAAAATTATTTTCATTGACGTCATTGTTTTCTTTAGCAATAGTTTATCGGTTATAAAAGATTCGGTCTTTTTATAAGATCCGGTTACAACAAAATCAAAGAAAAATATTAAAAGATTACAACTTTCCTTTTCTGGAACAAATCGCAAGATCCTGTTTTGCGGTCTCTTGCTTGTGTGGGTTCTTTGCCTGTGCCGGGGTTAATCCGTAGACCACCGCACGATCTTGATCCGGTCGGATCTACACGGTATGACGGGTGTTATTTCACGAAGAAAATAACAGCCGGGGGTATTATTTCACCAAGGAAATAATAGCCCTAAGTAATCGAAATCGACCAAGCGAAATCGATACTCTTCTCGGGATCAAAAACCAAGTTTTGATCCGGAGGATGACCGTGTGGATCTCAGATCTGATCTCTCTCGAACTCCTACCTTATTTAGCGTGGATGATCGTCAAGAACCAGATCTAAAAAGTCCAAGTCTTCAAAGCTTCAAGATTCTGAAGTTGAGCTCTCAATCCAGCAGAGTTTCCCCTCAAAAGTTCACCAAAAATCCAACCTCTTAAACAATGAGCCCTCAAGTCTATTTATAGGCATCTCAATCCAGATCTGGGCTCAGATCTGGGTGGCTCGGTGAGCCACCTAGGTGGCTCGGCTTTGGCCGAGCCACCTAGGAGTGGCTCGGTTTTGGCCGAGCCCTCCAGGTGTTTGCTTCTTCGTCCGTTTTCCGGTTTCGCGGTTTATTCGAACTTCATTGTTGATCTGGACTCTGATTTGATAGTCCGGATCCTGATTTGGTAGTAAATCCACTTCGGTGTTCGAGTTTGAGTCCGGATCCGATCTTGATTTGATCTTGATTTGTTCGAGTCCGCTCCCGATCTTGTTTGATGTGGTGGACTTTATGGTTGGATGACTCGTTAATTCAACGACCCGTTAGCTTGATTGGACACGCGATTGGATGTATTCTGTTGTTTGCGTGCAGTTCGTTAACCTCGTCGCCTCGTTAATCCGCTTCGTCGCGTCTCACTTGGCTTCAGTGTTGTGGTCTAACGAACATGCTTGGATATATCGCTCGATGGTTTGTTGGTTTGTCGAATCACCGCGCCGAGCTGTGTTAAGGGACCTTTAGGCAGTTTTATACGCCTACAAACCCCTTTTAAGGGACTCCCAATAATTTGCTCCTTTGGATGATTTGATGCGAATTTTCATGCTTTGGGGAGTTCTTCTTGAAGATGAGTGTTGGTGCTTTCCACATCCTTTTGTGCTTCTATTGAGGGTGTATTTATAGGTTGCATAAGTTCAAATCCTCCCTCAACATCATCATCATCTTTCCTAGGCAAAATAACTTGTGAACCAATATTAGTCTCATCAAAAGTAACGTTTATAGATTCTTCAACAACAAGAGTTCGTTTGTTAAAGACCCTATAAGCCTTACTTCGAGGTGCATACCCTAAGAAAATACCAACATCAATTTTTGAATCAAATTTATCATGGTGATATTTTGTATTTAAAATAAAACATTTACAACCAAATATACAAAAATAACCAATAAAATGAGTTTTTTCATAAAATAGTTCATAAGGAGTTTTCTTAAGCTTTGGTCTAATCAAAACACGATTAAAAACATGGCAAGCTGTATTAACGGCTTCCGCCCAAAAATATTTAGGCAAATCAAAAGAGTTCAACATAGTTCGTGCCATCTCTTATATGGTTCGATTTTTCCGTTCAACAACACCATTTTGTTGTGGTGTTCTAGGAACGGAAAACACATGAGTTATACCACGATGAGCACAAAAATCATAAAAAGAAATATTTTGAAATTAACCACCATGATCACTTCTAATTTTAATAACTTTCAAATCTTTTTTATTTTTAATTCTTTTAACATGATTTGAAAATTCATCAAAACATTCATCTTTGCTTGTAAGAAAAATTGTCCATGTAAAACGAGAAAAATCATCAATGATAACAAAAACATAATGTTTGCCTCCAAGAGAGGTAACACGCATAGGACCAAATAAATCAAGATGAAGTAATTACAAAGGTTTAGAAGTTGATACCTCATTGATGGATTTGAAGGTAGACTTAGTTTGTTTACCTTTAGCACAATCTTCGCATATGGTATCTTTGATGAAAGGCAAATTTGGTAACCCTTTAACACGATTTCTCTTGGACAATTTTGAGATCAATTCCATGTTTGCATGTCCAAGCCTCTTATGCCAAATCCAAGGGTTTTTATCAATTGCCGCAAGGCACTTCACATCTTGATTCACTAATTCATTCATCTAAAAAATGTATACATTAGATTTTTGATTAGCAATAAAAATAATTTTTTCATTCATACTAATAATGCATTTGTCCGGTTTAAAGGAAATATCAAAACCTTTGTTACTCAATTGGCTAATGCTAAGAAGATTATGATTCAAGCCATTAACCAAATAAACATCTTCTATAACGGGAGAGGGTGTCTTACCAATACACCTAATACCAATAATTTTACCTTTCTCTCCACCATAGAAGGAGACGCTACCTCCTTCAATCATTGATAGGGTTACAAATAGCTCTTTGTTGCCCATCATATGATATGAGCAACCACTATCAAGGTACCACATCTCTTTACGTCGTTATCGTGATGTTCCCTACAAGAGATGAAGGTGTAGTAACTTTAGATACCCAAATCTTGGGTCCTTGGTGGTTAGTAAGCTTGGTACCTTTGGGTACCCATGTCATGCCATAAAATTCATGATTATCCTTGATCCTACAATGAGTAGAAATGTGTCCATGTTTCATACAATATGTGCACACATAATTTCTCTTGTGTGTTTGAGCATGATATCTATGAAATCTATTTCTACCATGGTGATGATGATTAACATAAGTATGAGTGGGTCTAATCCTACCACTCTTAATTTCTAGTCTTTCAATTTTGGATCTTAATTGTTTATTCTCAAAATCAAGATCTCCTAGCAATTCATCTTTTAGTGCAAGAGAGGTTTGTAGTTGTTCTAGTTTGACATCACAAGAAGTATGCAACTTTTTAAAAGAAGAAAATTCCTTTAACATTTTTTAAATTCAATATTCAATTCTTCTAAAGCTGTAGCTAGATCACATTGCATGTAAAAGGATTCACTCTCGGTGTCGGATATTACCTCTTGTTCAAGGGCCATGAAGCAAATGTTGGGATCATGAAGAGCAAGTTTAGCTCCTTCTTCATTACTATCCGAATCACTTGGTTCGGATTCCTCCCATCCGGCATACATAGCCTTCTTCTTCTTGTACTTCATATATTTCTCCTTGAGCTTGGGGCAATCCTTGGCGATATGGCCGGTTCATTGCATTCAAAACATTTTTCTACACGTGAAGAAAATTTGTTGTTAGATCGGGGGTTAAACTTCTTGTTCATTTTTATGAGTCTAGAAATTCTTCTAGAGAGGTGAGTCACTTCTCTAGAAAAATCAACTTTACTCTCCGACGATGATGATGAGGAGTGGTCACTTTCTCCTTTGAGAGCAATGGTCTTCGTCTTTGGTGATGGCTTCTCAACTTCCCGTGGGGGCACTTCCTCCTTCTCTTTTCCCTTGAGCTTTTTCTCATGAACCTTAAGCTTGCCGTTGAGGCCATAGAGGGCTAGAGTGGTGAGATCATGAGCTTCCTCTATGGCCGTAGCTTTGGGTTCCCATATAGGAGTCAATGAACGGAGGATCTTATAGTTCGTCTCTTGGATAGTTAATTTCTTGTCAAGACCATGCAATTCATTGATTATGTTAGTGAAGCGAGAAAACATAGCATCAATGGATTCATTTGGAAGCATCTTAAATAACTCATATTCATGCATAAGCCCACTAATCTTGGATTCCTTAACTTGTGGGGTTCCTTCATGTGTAATACATAATTTCACCCATATTTCGTATGCGGTTGCACACGTGGAAACCATATTATATCGTTGGGGGAAAGACCGCAAATTAAGACATTCATAGCATTGACATTGAGATTGGCTTGGTGCCTTTCTCCATCAGTCATAGTCCCGACTTTGGGCTTTTCTACATATTTCTTCTATATGAGTTCTAGGATGTCAAGATCAATGCAACGAAGGTAAATCCTCATCCTAGCCTTCCAATAAGCAAAATTACTACCAGTGAAAAGTGGTGGTCTAGTGATGGATTGTCCCTCTAACATATGCACATTCATTGAAGCCTCCATAAGATCTTTTCTCTAAGGTGATTAAACCAAAAACTAATATAGAGACCAAGCTCTGATACCAATTGTTGGACCCTAGAGGGTGGGGGGGGGGGGTGATTAGGGTCTTAATGCTAAAAATAGTGCAATAAAAATTAAGACAAGCAACAAACCACAAAATGAACAACAGTAGAAATAGAGATATAGTTAGGAATCGTTATCCTTGTGACGCGCGATGCGTTAACGAGGTTTGGTCTACTAACCTACGTCCCCGCTCCCCACTCTCGAGGAGAAATCCACTACACAACCCGGTTTGAAAGGCGGAACTTCTTCTACACAATGATCTCCTCACGATCTCACAACTACATAGTTGATCTCCACTAGATCATACTCCCACACAATTGATCTTCACAAGATCAAGCTCTCAAACAGTAGCAATGGTGTAAAAGCTCTCTCTTTACAAGTCCCTATGGCATAGAGAAAGATTAAACTGAAGCTGGGATGTGAACTTGAGAAAACACAGAAAACAGGTTATGAAAATTTTGGCTCTCAGTAAACAAAATCTCTGGTTTTCAAAAGCTTGGGACCATGAGGAAGAAGGAGTATATGAGTTTAAATAGAAGAGACAGCTGTTTGAAACCCATACCCTAATCCCCCAAAATCTGGAAACAATCAGCGCTGAGATTGTGTACAATCGGCGCTAAAAGCAATACAAAAGACCGTTGAAAACAAGCGGCGGTCAACCGTACGATTCCTCGCGGTCGACCGCGAGCTAGTTCAGAAACTGAGAAAAAGTTCAGAGACTTCTGCGGTCGACCGTGAAAGTCTCTGCTGCCCACTGACGAATGAACTCAGGCGCGGTCGACCGTGGCGGTCGACTACAAACTGACACATTCAAAAAAACTGGTTTTGACTCTCTTAAAAATTCTATAAAATATTTAATTGACTTCCAAAAATTGTGAAACTCTATAAAATATTTTTGACACTAAAAACAAATTGTTTGGAAAAAGAATTTTGCTAATAGGTCCTCATACTTGTGAAAAATAGTATTTTTGTGAAAACGCTCAAAAACTATAAGTATAAAAATGTGTGTGTGATATCCCAATAGCTTCAATTTAAATCTAAACTATTTGCCTACATTTTAGTACTAGAGAGAAAATAAAAACTAGCTAATATCCTCACGTAGAATACAATTCTTTGAGTCTTGATATAGCTTGAGTTGGATGAAGCTTCTTATTGCATTTGTTGTTCTTGAATGAACGTTGCTTCATCACTATGCCTCCTCCTCCTTTGGATATCATCGTTGTAGCGCATATTCCATCTAATCCTCCATATATGGCACTAACATGCTTGATATGTATATATTAACTACATTGTTACTTAACAAGCAATTAGTACCGATAATGGTGGTTGTAAAACATCATCAAAATACAAAGGCTAAAATCTCCCCCCTTTTGATGATGTCAATCAACCATTATATAAGAGCAAATAAATATAACTTATAGATAGTAGCTCCCCCTATCTATGAGCTCCCCCTTACTATGTGCACAAATGAGGAGATTTCTCTCCCCCTTTGTCACCATCAAAATGGGGTAAAAAAATAAACAAAAATGCATGTGAAATGTAACTAAACAAGCAAGCAAATAGAACTGTCACATAGTGCATAAGCCCAAACCATTTCTTATGCGACAAAAATCATCTTCACCAAGAGGCTTGGAAAATATATCCACTAATTGAGATTTGGTGTCAACAAACACAAGGGATACATTTTGTCTCTCTACATGATCGCGTAAGAAATGATGGCGCACATCAATATGCTTGGTTCTAGAATGCAAAACCGAATTTTTTAAAATATTGATAGCACTGGTGTTATCACAAAAGATTTTTATATTTTGAAAAATCAAATCATAATCAACTAAGCTTTGTTTCATTCACAAAACTTAGGTACAACATAAGCCGGCGGTAATGTATTCCGCTTCCGTAGTGGACAATGCAACACAATTTTATTTCTTAGAAGCCCAAGAAATAAGAGAATTTCCCAAGAATTGGCATGTTCCACTCGTACTCTTGCGATCTACCTTACATCCGGCAAAGTCAGCATCACAAAAACCATATAAATCAAAAGAGATGCTTTTTTGATAAAATAAACCATGATCAATAGTTCCATGCATATATTTAATAATTATCTTAACGACAATCAAATGAGATGCTTTAGGAGATGCTTGAAAACGTGCACATGAACACACACTAAACATGATATCGGGTCTACTAACGGTGAGATAAAGAAGACTACCTATCATACCTCGGTATAGTTTTTGGTCAACATCCTCACCACTATCATCCGCATCAAGCTTGACACTTGTACTCATGGGAGTTGGTGCATGCTTAGAGTTCTCCAAATTGAATTTTTTCACCAATTCTCTAGCATATTTGCTTTGAGAAATGAATATCCCATCCTTAGTTTGCTTGACTTGGAGCCCGAGAAAGAATGTGAGCTCTCCCATTATGCTCATCTCAAAATGATCTTGCATAACCTTAGAAAAATCATTACAAAGAGATTCATTAGTAGCACCGAAAATGATATCATCAACATATATTTGTACTAAAATAAAATCATTTTTCTTTTTTCTCACAAAAAGAATATTATTAATTTTCCCTTTAGAAAAGCCATTTTCAAGAAGAAAACTAGAGAGGCGAGCATACCAAGCTCTAGGAGCTTGTTTCAACCCATATAAAGCTTTTTGAACTCGGTAAACATGATTAGGAAAAGCATGATCTATAAAACAGGGGGGTTGCTCAACATATACTTCCTCTTCTTTAAAACCATTTAAAAAGGCACTTTTAACATCCATTTGAAATAATTTAAAATATTTTAAGCTAGTAAATGCCAAAAACATCCTAATAGATTCCAACCTTGCAACCGATGCAAATGTTTCATCATAGTCTATGCCCTCCTCTTGATTGTATCATTGGGCAACTAAACGAGTTTTATTTCTAGTAACAATACCATGTTCATTAAGTTTGTTTCTAAAAACCTATTTAGTACCAATAACACTAGCATTGTTAGGTCTAGGAACTAATTTCCAAACATCATTTCTTTGAAAATTATTTAGTTCATCATGCATAGCTAAAATCCAAAATTCATCATTTAAAGCATCATTAACTTTCTTATGTTCTAATTGAGATAGAAATGCAACATTACCACACTCACTCAAAGCCTTTGAACGAGTAACAACCTTGTTCGCGGGAAAAATTGTTTTCATTGACGTCATTGTTTTCTTTAGCAACAGTTTATTGGTTACAAAAGATCCAGTCTTTTTATAAGATCCGGTTACAACAAAATCAAAGAAAAATCTTAAAAGATTATAACTTTCCTTTTCTGGAACAAATCGCAAGATCCTGTTTTGCGGTCTCTTGCTTGTGTGGGTTCTTTGCCTGCGCCGGGGTTAATCCGTGGACCACCGCACGATCTTGATCCGGTCAGATCTACACGGTATGACGGATGTTATTTCACGAAGGAAATAACAGCCGGGGGTATTATTTCACCAAGGAAATAATAGCCCTAAGTAATCAAAATCGACCAAGCGAAATTGATACTCTTCTCGGGATCAAAAACCAAGTTTTGATCCGGAGGATGACCGTGTGGATCTCAGATCTGATCTCTCTCGAACTCCTGCCTTATTTGGCGTGGATGATCGTCAAGAACCAGATCTGAAAAGTCCAAGTCTTCAAAGCTTCAAGATTCTGAAGTTGAGCTCTCAATCCAGCAGAGTTTCCCCTCAAAAGTTCACCAAAAATCCAACCTCTTAAACAATGAGCCCTCAAGTCTATTTATAGGCATCTCAATCCAGATCTGGGCTCAGATCTGGGCCCAGATCTGGGTGGCTCAGCCAGGTGGCTCGGCCACCTAGGTGGCTCGGCCACCAAGCCACCAAGAGGTGGCTCGGTGAGCCACCTAGGTGGCTCGGCCATGGCCGAGCCACCACTTGGTGGCTCGGCCACCGAGAGCCACCTAGGAGTGGCTCGGTGAGCCACCTAGGAGTGGCTCGGTTTTGGCCGAGTCCTCCAGGTGTTTGCTTCTTCGCCCGTTTTTCGGTTTCGCGGTTTATTCGAACTTCATTGTTGATCTGGACTCTGATTTGACAGTCCGGATCTTGATTTGGCAGTAAATCCGCTTCGGTGTTCGAGTTTGAGTCCGGATCCGATCTTAATTTGATCTTGATTCGTTCGAGTCCGCTCCCGATCTTGTTTGATGTGGTGGACTCTATGGTTGGATGACTCGTTGATTCAACGACCCGTTAGCTTGATTGGACACGCGATTGGATGTATTCTGTTGTTTGCGTGCGGTTCGTTAACCTCGTCGCCTCGTTAATCCGCTTCGTCATATCTCACTTAGCTTCAGTGTTGTGGTCTAACAAACATGCTTGGATATATCGCTCGATGGTTCGTTGGTTTGTCGAATCACCGCGCTGAGCTGTGTTAAGGGACCTTTAGGCAGTTTTATACGCCTACAGATACCCCCTTCAAAGTATTTCAGCCTCGTTCCTTTATGGAAGAGTCTGGAACACTTTGGATATGATTGTCCCAACCTTCAATCGGTATGACGGGACTTTGGAATGACTTCTATTCTTGATTCCTTCAATCCTCCAGGCTATTCGGTGCTTTGTCGAATGTCTGTAAGGGTTCCGGTGCTGCATTTATTGTTTGACCGTTGTTGGAATTTTGAACTTGAAGTCAATTCCTGATTTTCTGATCTTTAGCTCGTGTTTGTTATTTCAACACGGAACTGACCATCGATTGTTAGCGTTGAGTCTTCATTTGCAACGCGTTGTCCGGCGTTTGAGCTTCATTGTGACGCGTTGTCCGGCGTTTGACATAGTTTATACTCATACGTCTGTTGGAGTCTACACAGTTTAAGCTCTTAAAAAATTGGAGTGTGGCGGTCTCACATTTGGGGCTGCAGGACCAACTATTATAGTTGTTTCGTCTGCATATATGGATCTTATCCCGAAGTTGTTGGATGCCCAAGTCACGAGACTAACTCATAAAGTTGATGTGTCAATGACTCGTATTTATAGAATTTTTAGCAAATTCTCAGCCATCAACGGGTTTGATGAGCCTTTACCGACTACCGTTTGAGTCGGGCTAGCATACGGATTGTTTAAGTCCGTTCCGCATGTGACGTTAAGCTAAAAGAGTTAACCCTTTTAGTGCTACGATATTGAATACGTAGACTTCGTCTTTCTCCTGTGAAAAGACTAAGCAGCGACGTGTATGAGACGTTGACTTAGGATTTTTGGCAAATCCTCAGCCTTCAATGGATTTGATGTGCTCTTACCGATTACCGTTTGAATCGGGCTTACATGAGGATTTGTTCTAAGTCCGTTCTGCATGTGACGTTGTGCTAAAGGAATGAATTCCCTGAGACTTTGTGCTATGAAGTCGAATACATAGGCTTTACCATTTGTTACGGGAATAGGCTACCCGGCAACGCGTGTTAGGCGTTAACTTTAGGATTTTTGGCTAACCCCCAGCCTTTAACGGATTTGATTAGCCTTTACCGACTGCCGTTTGAGTCGGGCTAGCATGCGGATTGTCTAAATCCGTTCCGCATGTGACGTTGTGCTAACGGAATGAACTCCCTTAGACTCGCTGCTACGACTTCGAATACGTAGACTTTACCATTGTTACGGGAATAGGCTACCCGGCAACGTGTATTAGACGCTGACTTATCCCTACTTAGGCTTCGGGATAAAGGTCCCCAGAATCAGGTTCTGGTGTCTTCTTGGCTAATAAAAGACTAAACCGGCGACGTGTGTTAGGCGTCGACATATCATTTCTTAGGATTCAGGATGAAATTCCCCATGCGTGTAAGGCATGGATTTTGGTGTTATTAATAATAACCTACCACATGTTCGCGGGAAAAATTGGTGCTTTCTTCATTGATGACGTCATTGCTATCTTAAAGAACAACTTTATGCGTTACAGAAAGATCCGGTCTTTTTATAAGATCCGGTTTACAATGAAAATCAAAACAAAGAAAAATTACAATTTTTCTCTTTTCTTGAACAAATCGCGAGCTCCTGTTATCCGGTCACTCGCTTTGTGGGTTGTTTGCCTGCGCCGATGGTTGTTCCGTTGACCACCGCGAGATCTGGATCCAAACAGATCTACGAAGTATTACGGGTATTATCTCACCAAGGAGATAATAGCCGGAGGGATTGTTTCACCAAGGAAACAACCGCTCGAATCTCGGGATCAAAGACCAAGCTTTGATCCGGAGTTTAGCGACGTAGATCTGAGATCTCAATTCCCTCGAACTCCTACCTTTTGTGGTGCGGGTGCTCGCCAAGAATTAGATCCGAACGTCCAAGTCTTCAAGCCTTCAAAAACTCTAACACGAGGTCTCAATCCGGCAGAGTTTCGGCTCTCCAAAAGTCCTTCTCCAAAGTCGAATCTGAAGGCCTATTTATAGGCACCCAGAACTGTGCCCGTGCACAGTTCTGGGCCGAGCCACCCATGGGTGGCTCGGCCTTGGCCGAGCCACCTAGGGGTGGCTCGACCTTGGCCGAGCCACCCTAGGGTGGCTCGGTCTTGGCCGAGCCACCCTGGGGTGGCTCGGCCACCGAGCCACCTCAGGGTGGCTCGGCTTGGGCCGAGCCACCTTGGGGTGGCTCGGTTTCGGCCGAGTCCCCCGGGTGTTGCCGTGGTGTCCGTCGTTCGGTTGTTTTGTCCGTGATTTATTTCGTTGCTGATATGGACTTTGATCCGGTTGTGTAGTCTTGATTTGGCAGTAAATCCGCCTTGGTGTTTGAGTTCGAATCCGTTTTACGGTTGGACGACTCGTTGACTTCCCGAACCGTTGGATTGATTCCGCACGCGAATTCCGTTGCTCGTGTGCAATTTGTTGATCTCGTTGCCTTGTCACTCGATGATTCGTTGTTTCGTTGAATTACCGTGTCGAGCTGTGCTAAGGGACCTATAGGCAATTTTATACGCCTACAGATACCCCCTCCAAAGTATTTCAGTCTCGTTCTTTTATAGAAGAGTCTGGAATGCTTTGGATATGATTGCTCCTACACTGAGTTGGTGTGACGGGACCTTGGAATGACTTTTCGTTCTGTATTCCTTCAATCCTTTAGACTATCCGGTGCTTTGTCGAACGTCTGTAAGGGTTTCGGTGCTGCATTTATTGTCTGACCGTTGTCGGAATTTTGAACTTGAAATCGATTCCTGATTTTCCAATCTTTAGCTCGTGCTTGTTGGTTCAACATATAACTGACCCTCGATTGTTGGCGTTGAGTCTTTGTTTGCGACGCGTTGTCCGGCGTCGTGTTATTGAGTTATCCTTAAGAATATTTTTAGAAAAATATTCTCCAGGAACTTCTCAATAAAAAATAGGGAATAATTTATACTCGTATACCTTATTGGAGTATTTCCATGCCCAAAATGAGCTGAACCGGCGCCAAAAAAGGCAATAATTTGGCTCAAAAAAATCGTCCGACCCTTCCGAATATGTGGGAGAGGCAAGAATAAACCAAGGATTAAACCCTCGGTCGATTTGAAGTCGTTTCGATGCTCAATTCAGTCCCTTATGAACTGATTTGGACTGGTCCGGTCTGGTTCAACTTGGTTCGGTCTGGTTCAACTTGGTCCACACTATAAAAGGGGTCTTTTTTTCCTTTTTTCTTTTCTTTTCTTTCTCTCTTTTAGGGCCGGCCCCCCCTTGACCTATTTTTTGATTTTTTCTTCCCTCAAGCATCTTTTCTCGTCCAAACCTTGATAGTTATCCTAGATCTAGGCTTCCTTTTGATCTTGGACTGAAGAATCTCCCCAAACTTCCATATTTAGAATTTCTCTCAGGCTCCTCGAGCGCATGGTTCAAGTTTCCTTAAAGATCTCATTTTTATTGGATCTCGAGCTTTTCTTCAGGTAAATCCTCCACAATTTTGGCTTATTTTATGCTTAATTCAATTTGTGGATTTGTGGGATCGCATGTGAGGGTTAGAATCATGATTTGGCGCCTCGATCTTCTCTTTCAGGGGGTAGAATTGATAAAAAAGTAATCTTTTTTTCTAGATCTGATCCCTCAATTTATTTTGCAGCTTATTATGTCGCGTGCCTCGAGAGGTCGTTCCCCTGCTACGTCGGCTGATGGCGCGCCTCCCTCTTACGCTGGTGAGCTATTTTTGGCAATATTTAGAAATTTACAAATTAGCCCTTTTTTCTTAGAAATTTGTAAATTAGTCCTTTTACCCCACGTTGTTCTCCTTGGTGAGGCAATCAGGAAGAGCCTTGATTCTCCTTGGTGAGGATCGACGCTTTAAAGATATGTTTTGCTTGGTCAAAACCATATCTCAAGAATAAAGGGGGCGATTTGACGCTGCACTGTGCTTTATAAGGCAGGGATATATTATTAATACACCTTATCTTGTGATTGCACAATGTGGCCAAATTGTCTCACCCTTTATAAGGCAATGAATCTATTTTACCCATTTGTAAAATGAGTTCAATTTTCTTTTATAGCTGAGACTAACAAGTGTTTAACTGTTTTATTTCCAGTGGGATACCCTTCTGGATCATTCTCGTCTCATGCAGTATATGGGCGTCGTGACGAGTATTATTCGACTTCCGACGACCTTTCCCCCATTCCGGTTACTC
>BQKN01047232.1:0-17629 GCA_022839385.1 Asparagus kiusianus | reverse complement strand
TTTTTTCTTAAAAATTTGTAAATTGGTCCTTTTTACCCCACGTTGTTCTCCTTGGCGAGGCAATCGGGAAGAGCCTTGATTCTCCTTGGTGAGGATCGACGCTTTGGCATTTTTGGGAATTTTGCAAATTAACCCCTTTTTTCTGAGAATTTGTGAATTGGTCCCTGTTTACCCCACGTTGTTCTCCTTGGCGAGGCAATCGGGAAGAGCCTTGGTTCTCCTTGGTGAGGATCGACGCTTCAAAGATATGTTTTGCTTGGTCAAAACCATATCTCAAAATAAAAGGGGCGAATTGACGCTGCATTGCGCTTCATAAGGCAGGGATCCTCGATGCACCCTATCTTATGATTGCACAATGTGGCCAAATCGTCTCACCCTTTATAAGGCAATGACTCTATCTTAGCTATTTGTAAGATGAGTTCAATTTCCTTTTATAACCGAGACTAACCCGTGTTTAATTGTCTATTCTGCAGTGGGGTACCCTTCTGGATCGTTCTCAGCCCACGCAGTCTATGGGCGTCGTGGCGAGCATTACTCGACCTCTGACAATCCTTCCCCTATTCCGGCTACTCCTCAGTTTGCTTCGGGCACGTCGACTGAGGTTGCCCAGGTGGTGAGGGAGGGTGGTCATCGAGCTATTCGCCAGCTGATTACAGATGCTCCTTTTGTGAAGGACGCCAGCTCTACCCAGCCTCTCCGGAAGAGCGATTTCCTATTTGGTGATTCTGTCGATGACCCAGAAGCCGTGTTCATTGACGCTGAGCAGTGGCTTCACAAGACCGGCGGTGGCCTCATATACTTGCCGGAAATTCCTCGACATCGCTCATTGATTGAGCTCAGGTGTCAGGCCGTGACGCGTGAGATGTCGTGGCGTTTGACAGTAGATCATGAGAGCGTCCATTGCGGCTATATCACTCATCAGGCAGCTCCTGGTTCAAGCAGGAGTCACATCACCGGATTGCATCCCGAAGTGTTGGGACTGGATGCACCACCACGTAACGAGTTTCTCGCCACTGCTTCGACTTTGAGGAATCACCTCGCTGCCCTAGGACGGGAGATGCCTGCGACTCGTCACAGGATTTATGGTTGGGTCCACTCTTCGGACAAGTCTTGGTGGAGTCGCATGACTACATACGTCTTGAGCCGCTGGGGCGAGGAGTTGCACGCTTGCGGTTTGTATACCGCCGTTCGTGCCACCATGTATGGCCTGCCTGTCAGTTTGAGACATTTCTGTGCTTTGTTCGAGTTATATAATCCAGACTCGAACACTTTTCTGACCCGTCAGGGGGAGTTGGGCTTGGCTCTTCATGAGATGCATAGGATTTCTGGCTTGACCATGGGGCAGATGTTATACCAGGAGTATTTCCCTTCCAGTCATGAGTTGAGTCAGCTGAAGGATCGCATGCCCGACCGTTACGAGACTCTATGGGATCTCACTTGCCATTACCATATCGCTTTGGCGCAGTCTGAGCCTTTAGCCAAGAGGACGAAGGCCTCTGTGAGTCTGAAGCAGTTCGCGAACTATTTGTTCAAGAACTTGGAGAGCAGCTCTGGCGAGGATATTTGTGAGTTGGCCCCACTCATTCCTTCAGAGGTGAACCATCTACTGAAGAAGATTGATGCTCATTCCTATACCACCAGCAGTCCTGAGGGTGGCTTTCCTGCGAAGACCAAGTTCAGATCTTTCTTATGGCATGCGACCACACCGATTCAGCCGATGACTCTTCTTGCCGGCTTTCTTGCTATCTGGTTGAAGAAGTGCGTGGTTCCATACCAGTCTGGGGACGCCTTGCCCTTGGAGGTACTCTTCCCAGCAGTTCAGCTCGCATACAAGAAGGAACTCTCACTTCTTCCGGTGATGGTGGCTAACATTCACCGAGGACTTCGACAGCTTTCCAGTGCGTTCACACGGAAGGAGACCGATTTGCCAGGTCAGATTCCCACGCTTAAGGTAGAGCTTCCGTACGCTTATTTGATGGCCTGGTTCGTCCTTCACCGTCCGGACATGATGTCGGTGCCGAATGCCACAGATCACTCTGTTCCCCTGCTGCAGTTGCTTGAAAATGGTAGGTGGGAAGGCCGCGGGTTTTCTGATGTCCGACAGCAGCTGCAGGTCCACAAGTGTTGGGCATTCTCCACTTGTTTTCCGCAGTTCTCCGGCCGATATGGCGAGTGCTTGACAGACGATGAGAGGCCGAGAGAGAATCGGACCCACTTAGACATTGGCTGCTTTAATTGGCTGGTGAACATCAGGCCCGGCTATCTGACTTTCCGGGTGAGGAATGAGTGCTTCATAGAGCCATATCTACCCTGCCGATTTGCTCGCCAGTTTGGTTACGATCAACTTTACATCGGGAATCCTCATCAGCAGCTTCGGACCCACAGTGGTTTGGTGGACGGTCTTCGTGCATAGTTGTGGACCGTGACTGGCTGTACCGGCGCTAAGTTCAGCCTTCCGAGTATTGATAGGCAGTTGAATCTCACCTTCTTGAGCTGCAAGTGGTTATTAGCAGCCAACAAGACTATCCCTGTGAAGCCGATTGCGGAGCTAGAGGCTGAGGAAGCTTCTCGGGTTGACTCGCGCAGGATTCGGGAGAAAGCTCGATCACAGAGGACACAGAATAAGACTCGCCGAATTGATGAAGATGGCCATAGGTCATTCCATTCCACAGACGAGGCTTCCGGCGGAGATCCCGAAGATTGTGATGGCTCTTCTGAGCGAGGTTTGCTATTCATCTTTTCCTTCTATTTTCTAGAAGTATTGAAACTGACTATAGTTCAATGTTTCAGGGACTACAGCTGATCATGATGAAGAGTTCTATCCTCCTCCTCGGGCGAGACCTTCGATCCCCATTGCTAGGCGGAAGAGGTTAGTCCGTAAGCTGCCTGCAGCTTCCCGAGCTTCCGATACGGACCTAGCTGGTGATGACCCTGCCAGTGATGGAGGTAACATTTATCCTGAGAACTATTCCTCTGGTTACTCAGCGCATTGACTTATACTTCTCCCTCTCTATATAGGAGCGCGTGAGGAGCATGATATGAGTCCTGATCCAATCCCCGTATCTCCCGATGAGTCTGATCCGCTACCCCCTGTAGAGAGGCCTACAGGGGTTGCTGACATTGGAGAGGAGGGCAATGTAGGACCCGATTCCGTGAATCAAGGTACATCTAACACTGACAACGCATTTCTTTAGATGATACACCAAATGAATTTGTGTACCCTCTAACTGTCCTCTACCTCTTGCTTCTTCAGATAATTTGCAGGAGGCGAATCCTGGAAATGAAGAGGCCGATGCACCCGTGAGAGGTAACTCATTTCCATCAGTTGTAGTCTCTTCACTTTTCTTTGGCACTGATATCCTTTTATGTCAGATTTCTCCATCGATGACTTCGACGAGGGAAGCTTGTTTGCGGACACTCCTATGATGCGCTACATATATAGCTCACCTCAGATTGAGGACCAGCTACCTGGAGACATGTTTTCTGAGCCCGCCTTCGCTGAAAACCCTGAGGACGGTTCCTTTGAAGGTATGTGCTTCTTTCTGAGTTAATTATAGGACTAGCCAATCTTGACTAATGCAACTATAATGTAATGCCTCTGCGAATTCCGTTTTGAATCTGGCAGGAGCTTTTGTTGAGAAAGACCCTGTTGAGCCGACTGTGAGACCAACTATACCAGTTGATGCACCTACAGCCGTTACACCTCCACTACCCCCAGCGGCTCAAGAGGAAGAAGGTATAAGTTAACTCATTGAAGAGTGTTATTCCTTTTTCTTATCAAGACTTTTGACGGACTTCTCCCTCTCTTTTGTATAGGGCGTTCTTCTCGTCTTCATGTCTTAGTGAAGGAGTTGTTATCCGACGACGATCCCGACAAGATCGTTATCTGTCTAGAAGTTCGCTCCTTCTTCTCCTTTGTGAAGGCTATGATTGGCAAGCTTTTCCACAGTGGACTTTCCCTTCACCAGTTCAAACCTTTCCTTGATTCCAGAATCAATTTAATAAGGGAGGCAGGATACCTAGATTTGGCGAAGGCCATAGTTGACAATCTCGACTGCTTAGAGCGTGAGCTTCAGATGTTTCGTGAGCTTCGAGATACCGGTGCTTCTTCCTTCATTGCTGCTGAGCTGGATACTCGTTTACAGTCACTGCGCGAGACTCAGCTTCTTGATGATCTTGAGGTTCAGGTGCAGCGAGACCGAGTAGCTCGAGTTGAGACTGGCCTTGCTACCAGGTTATCTTCACTTGCCGAGCTCCGCTCTTCTATTACTTCTTGTGGGACCAAGATAGATCAGCTTAGAAAAGAACTCCGCGAAGAAGAGGAGACTTTTGGCATTCTTCAGATGACAGAAGCACAGGACCAGCAGACCTGTACGGCTTTGTCCGATGAGTTGAAGTCCTTGAAGCAGAAGCTATCCGAGACAGAAGAGACTGCTGCGAAGACTTCGGCCGCCACTGAGGAGTCGATTAGGGCTGAGCTTATCCAAGCTTATGATGATAAGCTGTCTAAGTTCAGTCAGCAGATTTTTAGCCACGGGCTTGATGTTTGATTTTGTTTACTGAGTGATTTGACTTTTGACTCTTTTAGTGAATTCCCTTTTTATTATGATTCGTCATTCCATTTGAAATGATTGACCACAATACTCATAGGATTTTTGGCAAACCCTCAGCCATCAACGGGTTTGGTTAGCCTTTACCGACTACCGTTTGAGTCGGGCTAGCACGCGATTTGTTTAAATCCGCTCGCATGTAACGTTATGCTCAGAGATTGAATTCTCTGAGACTTTGTGCTATGATGTCGAATACATAGACTTCGCCATTGTTACGGGAATAGGCTACCCGGCGACACGTGTGAGGTGTTGGCTTTAGGATTTTTGGCCAACCCCCAGCCTCTAACGGATTTGATTAGCCTTTACCGACTACCGTTTGAGTCGGGCTAGCGTGCGGATTGTCTAAATCCGTTCCGCACGTGACGTTAAGCTAAAACAGTTAACTCTTTTAGTGCTACGATGTTGAATACGTAGACTTCGTCTTTCTCCTGTGAAAAGACTAAACAGCAACGTGTATGAGACGTTGACTTAGGATTTTTGGCAAATCCTCAGCCTTCAACGGATTTGATGTGCTCTTACCGACTACCGTTTGAGTCGGGCTTACATGCGGATTGTTTAAATCCGTTCCGCATGTGACGTTGTGCTAAAGGAATGAACTCCCCTAGACTTTGTGCTACAACTTCGAATATGTAGACTTTGCCATTGTTATGGGAATAGGCTACCCAGCAACGTGTATTAGACGTTGGCTTATCCCTACTTAGGCTTCGGGATAAAAGACCCCAGAGTCGGACTCTGGTATCTTTTTCTACGGGTAAAGATCAAACCGGCGACGCGTGTTAGGCGTCAACATATCCTTTCTTAGGATTCAGGATGAAATTCCCCATGCGTGTGAGGCATGGATTTTGGTGTTATTAATAACAACCTGCCACAATATTGAATATGCGGACGGGTGTTCTTTTTAATGGTTAAGAACTAACCGGCCGCGCGTGTTAGGCACGGACTTATCCTTACTTAGGTTTCAGGATAAAATACCCCAGAATCGAACTCTGGTGTCTTTTTCAATCGGAAAAAGACTAAACCGGCAGTGCGTGTTAGGCGCAGACTTATCCCTGCTTAGGTTTCGGGATAAAATACCTAGGATGAATCCTAAATTGGTAAACCTTGGAAAAAGAGTTGGTGTGGGGAAGGAAGAATTTTATATTCTATTCCCCGAACAAGGAAGGAAGAATTTTATATTCTATCCCTTGATTCTGGAAAGGAAGAATTTTATATTCTATTTCCAGTGCAAGAAGGAAACTAGAAGTGGGATCTCCACTCCGAGAATCTGGAAGATACTGACAAACTTTCCTTTTATAGGATTGGTTATCAGATCGAAAGATAAGTTCTTCGTTTATCGAAGAGAAATTTCAACTTGAGTTACAACCATAAGAAAGGTTGAACCCAAGAGAAAAGAAATGGAGTTCTTTCGTTCATCGAAAGGGGACTCCGAACTGAGAGTGAACCTTTTCGGCGGACTCACTGTCAATTGAAATTGATCAGCGAGGGATTTTGGTGGTAAAAATAAAATTGGGTTATCCTCTAGAATATTAAGTGTAATATTCTTCAAGGAACTTCCTGATAAATGAGTTATCCTGAACGTACTAGGGATAGTACTTTTTCAAAAACTTCCCATTTATTGGCATTAATTGCCTGTTACCCTCTAAAGAAATTAAGCGGTAAGCACCGTTCGAATAGACCATGTCTATTACAAACGGTCCTTCCCACTTAGGTTCGAATTTACCTTTCTTCTTGGAGGTGAGGATTATTGGTCGACGAGCAGCGAGGACCAGATCTCCTTCCTTGAAGCTTCTTTGGCGAACCCTTTTGTCAAAAGCCCTGGATATCCTAGCCTGGTAGAACTCGATGTGTTGTTGAGCTTCCAAGCGCTTTTCGTCCAGCCTTTCGAGTTCCTCAAGATATTTTTGATGATGTTCTTCGGTCGTCATCTCCGTTGCGAGAGCGATCCGAAGGGAGGGGATTTGAATCTCCAACGGTAGCACAGCTTCGCATCCGTAGACCAACGAATATGGAGTAGCTCCCGTAGGTGTGCGTATGGTAGTACGATAAGCCCAGAGCGCTTCGCCGAGTTTATCATCCCAATCCCGTTTGTTGGTTTTCACGAGTTTTGATAAGATCTTGATGATCGTCTTGTTGAAAGCCTCAGCTAATCCGTTAGCGGCAGGGTAATAGGGTGTTGACGAAACATCTTGGATCTTGAACTTGTCACAGAACCGGATGAAAGCGTTGCTTATGAATTGCGGACCGTTGTCATGAATGATCCTCCTCGGCACGCCATGTCGGTATATAACGTGATGCTTGATGAAGTTGATGACGTTGTTCGTCTTTACTTCTTTAAGCGGAATGGCTTCAGCCCACTTTGAAAAGTAGTCGGTGATAGCGAGGATGAATCGATCACCTTTGACTGAAGGCGGGAAGATGGGACCGACGATATCCATACCCCATATCTCGAATGGCCAGGACGTGGTTGACGTGTGTAACCGCTCCGGTGGTTGGTGCATATAGTTTGCATGTACTTGACAAGCGTGACATTCTCGAGCGTACTCAATCGCGTCACGAACCATTGTTGGCCAGAAATATCCCATTCTTCTGATTCGATCATACAACTTGGGACCAGGCTGATGCGCACCGCATTCTCCTTCATGTGCTTCCTTAAGAACTTCTTTTGCTTCTTCATTCGAAAGGCATCGGAGAAGCAAGTCATCATACCCCCGGCGATACAGCGTACGGGTCTCGGTATTGTAAAAGAACCGTGGTGCTCTTCGGCGGATAGATTCTTTTTCTTTTACATCCTCTGGTAAAATGCCATATTGGACGTAATCAATAATGGGAAAGCACCAATCTCGGGACTCGGACCCGATTTGGGTTGAGTTCACCTCTTTGGCGTTCTCGTTTTTATCATCCTCCTCTTCAATATCCATATCGTATATGGGTACGCAGAGTTGGTGTGATCTTACTGTGACTAGCAGTTCAGTTTCGGGCGGTTGCGCGAGTGATACTGCTAGTGCTGCCAGTGCATCTGCATAAGCGTTCTGAAGACGCGGGATATACTCAATGTAAAATTCTTCAAAAGAATCTGCCACTCTGATGGCCTCCTAGTGGTATGGAATCAGATCTGGGTTTCTGACTTCATATTCCCCACGAACTTGGTTGACAATTAGTTGAGAATCCCCAAAGGCTTCGAGATATTCGACCCCCAGCTCTTTGGCGAAACTGAGTCCTATGAGGAGTGCGTTATACTCGGCTACGTTGTTAGAGCATGGACTCGTCAGCGAATAAGCTCGAGGCATCACGTGCTTCCCTGGGGAAACTAAGACAACTCCAACTCCAGAAGTGACCTTAGGGCATCCCGGGGTTACTGCTTTATTGACTGCTCTCGAGGCACCATCAAAATATAACTGCCATACTTGTTGGTGTGACGTGGTATTAACCTCGTGGGTTTCGTCTGGCAAGTCATCGTATACTTCAACCGTATCTCTTGTCGGGCTTACCGCCAAAAGATCACAAATCGCCTGTCCTTTGACCGACTTCTGCTGTTTGAAGTGTAGATCATACTGGGACAAGAGAAGGGCCCACTTTGCTAACCGCCAATTCATCGAACCTGGTTGAGTCATGAACACTCGTACCGGATTAACATTGGCAATGACATAAATCGTCTGGCCAACTAAGTAATGTCGCATCTTTTGCACCGCAAACACCAATGCAAGACATTCTTTCTCGATCATCGGGTATCGAGACTCGGCGCCTATCAAGGTCCGACTTAGATAATAGACTGCCTGTTCGTGACCATTATCATCGTCTTGTGCTAATAAAGCACTTATCGAATGGTTCATCGCCTTGATATAAATCAAGAACGGTTTACCTGATTTTGGTGCAACAAGAACAGGTGGATTCGTCAGATACGCCTTGATATCTTCGAATGCCTTCTGGCAAGCATCGTCCCAAATAAACGATACGCCTTTCTTGTTTAGCTTCGAAAATGGTTGGCACTTCCCAGAAAGATTTGAAATGAATCTCCGGATATACGCCAGACGCCCTTGCAATCCTCTGAGTTCCCTTAGATTCTTCGGGGGTTGCAATTCATTTATCGCCTTTACCTTGTCTGGGTCGATATGTATACCCTTAGTGGTAACGACGAATCCAAGGAATTTTCCGCTGGACATCCCGAGGAAGGATTTTGTGGGATTCATCTTCAATTGATGACTCCGCATGAGATCAAACATTGTCCTCAAGTCCTTGATGTGATCTTCTTTGCTGCGGCTTTTCACCACCAAATCATCAACGTAGCATTCAACTGTTTTCCTGAGGTGTTTCTGGAAAATCTTAGTCATTGCTCGTTGGTACGTGGCACCTGCGTTCTTCAGACCAAACGGCATCACCGTGTAGCAGAAAATACCGAGGGGCGTTCTGAATGCCGTATGCTTTTCGTCATCCGGGTGCATCTTGATTTTATTATACCCTGAAAAGCCGTCCATGAAGGACATTCTTTCGAATCCGCACGTATTGTCGATAATGACGTCCGTGATTGGGAGAGGAAAATCATCTTTTGGACATGCTTCGTTCAGATTCCTGAAGTCGATGCAAATCCTGATCTTGCCATTTTTCTTCATGACTGGAACGATGTTGGCTAACCAGTCTGGATGTTGTTCTTCCCGAATAAATCCTGAGTCGATCAACTTTTTAACTTCAGCCTCGATGGCTTCCATGATCTGCGGACGAAACCGTCTTTGCTGTTGTTTGACAGGTTTGGCATCCGGCTTGATGTCGAGGCGGTGCATTGCCACATTGGGATCGAGCCCTGGCATGTCTTCGTAGTTCCAGGCGAAGACGTCGATATACTCTCTGATCAAGGCAATTAATTCCTCCTTTTCCTCTGATGGAAGACTACCACTGATGAATATGGGCTTTGGATTGGCTTCATCACCCATATTGATTTGGACTACCTCGTCTTCGGTGGGTGGCTCTCTCTGTTCGAACCTATCACCATATTGCATATTCAGGTGATGAACCCATGGGTCCTCCCACGTTTGCATTTGATTGTCATCCTCCATTGTAGATGGATCAGCCGTAGTCATATTCGACATTAAGGCCTTGAACATTTCTCCCAAACTTGTGTCGGAATCTTCAGCTGACGAATCTAACAAGTATCGATCCTGGGCTTTGTTAGCAATCTGATCTATGATTTGCCAGCCACATTCGTCATCTGACGAAATGTAGCCTAAGCCCCTCTTGTGACGATAATAGCCCTCCGGTTTACCCTTTGGTACATATGCCGCTTTGACTGGGACACGGGAACCTCGATCGAAGTATAGACCTTCTCCGAGTGTGAAATCATATCCTTGTCTTTGCATGAGCTTGCGTGCTTCTGGACTGTACTTAGATAAATGTAAACCAGATTTGTCACCATCTTCATCCTCTCTTAGGAAATGATCTGGCACCGGAAGATTTTCTCCTTTACCGAAGATCACTTCTTTTTGTCCCCCTATTTTGGCGGGAATAATTTGAGTTGTTCCGAAAGAGTGTTGGAGATGCTTCTTCGTTACATACGACGATCGGAGCGGCATACATAATTCGGGATTATCGTATAATCCCTTTATCACATCATCAAAAGACAAGGAGTACTCTAAACCATTATTTATTTCAGGTTCGGCAAGTTGCCAGTTACAACCGCCATCTGACGACTGTTCGTCGTCGAGATTGATTACAAAGGGTACAATGTCATTAAAAACAAAACCACCATTATAATCGAATCCGGCTTCGGAATCAGCTTCTTCTCCGCTGTCCGTGCCTTGGATCGATGGTTCCGTGTCGGATTCATTACCATAAAGGAGAGAATCCGTGAAGTAATTCTCATAGCCTTTAAATGGTTGCTTATCCGCGACCACCGTCCTGACTCTACCATCTGCGTCGACATATTTCAGACACTGATAGAGAGTGGAGGGAACTATAACGTTACTATGGATCCAAGGCCGACCCAATAGTAAGTTATAGGATGTCTCAGCATCAATCACGTAGCACGTGACTTCCGTCTTTAAATCGCCCATTTGGCACTTTATCCGGATCTTACCCAAAGGCCTTGACCCGCTGGTATTGAATCCGTAAATAACCGTGCCTGTTGACGCCAACTTGCTGATTGGGATGCCCAGGCTGTGCATTAGGCGAAGCGGCATAATACTCACAGCGGAACCCGGATCTACTTGGATCCGGTTGACTTCGCTAGAACCAATGTAGCCAACAAAGTACAAGGGTCGATCATGATTTGAATTCTTCGTCTGCATATCCTCTTTGGTGAAGGTGATGCAGGGAATGTTTTTAGCTGCCACATTGCACTGTTGGGCTAACATATCCAGTTCTTCAGGAACTGGCTTGACCCTTGTGAGGAACACTTCTGAATCTGCCAAGGCTTCCTGCAAGGCTTCTCTAGTCTCCTTGGATAACCGCAGCAGCTCATACAGTGTTATCCTTGCTGGAATGTTGGCTAGCTGAGCCATAATGTCGAAGGCGCGAGGGTTTTTTGAACTCTCCGGTTTGTCTTTTCCAATCGGACGACTGAAGCGAGACTGCTTCGGGTTCTGAACCTCTTGGGATCCTTTGTCTTTCTGTTTATCTGCCGGCTGTCGTCGAACATCTTCAGCCGGTTTGGGAATTGGGATCACCCCTATCTCTGTGAGAGTCTTGGTCGGTCCCTGTTTTGTCACCCCTAGCTTAGCTGCTTGTTCATTATGTGACGGATAGTTGAAGTGGTATTGGTTCCCGCTTCTGGTGGTGAAGACTTCTTGTTCATCTTCAGAAAGTGGGAAAGTTGGGATTCCTTCGTCGTCTTTCCCTGGGATGGCGGAAACTCCATAGCAAGACTTTCCTTTCCCTTTAGATTTCTTCGTGGATGACGATCCGGCCCATTGTTCATCTTCAATCAGGTCGGGGTGAACCCAAAGGATTTCGCCGTTCGGGGCCGTGTGTGGCACTAGTCCCTTTTGGCGTTGTCCGTGCGGGTCGTCATTCACCGTCTTCATCCCAACTTTGGTGACACGCTTCGGCTCAAACCAAGCTGTAGGCACTGATCCAAAGCTGATTGACACCGCATTTGCTCCCACATTCTTGGCCAGTTTCGGAGTTATGACTCCTACATCGATCAACGCCTGGATCTTGTCCTTGAGGTGATAGCAGGACTTCGTAGGGTGGTGGACCGCTCTGTGATACGCGCAGTACCTCGGGTCCATCACTTTAGTGGCCCCTTCATGATCCACAATCGCCGGCAGCTGGATCTTGTTGTTCTCCAACAGATATTTGAAGATGCCGGGAACTTCGTCATCTTTGAAGGAGTAGACTTTGGGAAACCTCGGCTCCGAAGACTTTTGCTTCTGAGACCGCTGCTGCCAATGTGGCTGCGATTGCTGTGGAGCTCGTTGCTGCTGCTGCTGCTGTTGCTGAGGTTGCAATTGAAAGGTTTGGTTAGCATCAACAGCATTAACCTGAGCTTTATCTTTTCCCTTCTGATTGAAGTTCTGCTTCGGAGGATTTGTAGCCGGTTGGCCTCTCTCCGCCTTCTTCCTCCTGAGGAATCGCTCAGCTTGCTCGCCTCGGACCTTCAAGTCCTTCCACGTCTTGGATGGAGCTGTGCCCATTGCTTCCAAGACATCCAGCGAGAGGTTATTGTGGCAGGTCTGAAGGATGAACTCCTCGCTGATAGGGTCCCGACAATTCATCGCTTTATTTCGGAACCTTTTGACGAAGACCTCGACTAATTCTCCGTCCTTCTGCTTCTCATCGAGCAATGTCCCGATAGAGATTTCAGTGTCGTCGTCGAAGAAATTCGCAAGGAACTTCGTCTCCATGTCGTCCCAGCTGTTTATGCTTCCTGGCTTGAGGCGACGATACCAATCGAAGGCAGCTCCGCGAAGAGTGCCAACGAATGACCGCACCATCAGAGGCTCATTGCCAGAGATGACTCCCAAGTGCGATTTGAAATAAATCAAATGCTGAGTTGGTGAACCCATCCCATTAAACGGCGTGAAGTTAATTAGACTAAACTTCGCCGGATATGGGATCGATTCCCACTCTCTTGGGTAGGGACAGGGAATGCCCGTCTTTTTAGTCTCTTGAGCAGAAATCAATGTGTTGATTTTGTTCTCGAGATTCTTAATTTTTAGGCTTTCACCTGTGTCTTCACTGGTATTATCATTACCACCCCCTGGATTGATGGGAGGGTTATTAGCGTTGCGAACTTCATTTGTGCCCTCATCCTCCAGGTTGTTCTGGTTGGGCTGACTTGGTTCGCCTTGTTGGTGCCTCAATGCATGAAGTTGTTGGTCATGCATTTCTCTCATGTTCTGCATGGCCATTTGCATCTCGAACCTAAAGGTTTCTTGTTGTTTGGCCATGGCATCTTCAAGCATCTTGGCCACCTGCTCCGCGCTTATCATGAGCGACTCGCGGGGCTGTCCCTCACTGGACACTGTATTATCAGACGCCACTGCGGAGCCAGCATCTGATTCTTCATCTTCTGAAGGTACTCTTGTCCGGACCCTACCGTACGTTCCTCGCTTGATGGCCCCAGACTGTAAACGGGTCCTGGGTCGAGATGCTTCTGGAATCGTCTCGGGGTTATCCTGAGTCGATATTCCTCTGTTGGTCATGTTGACAGTGACCCTTGAATGTTCACCATCTTCGACCATCGTTCTTTTTCTTCGGAAACGCCTGGGCCTTGGCGCTCCAGTGCTAAGTCTTTCAAACACCGATACTCTTTCGGGGACTACCTTAACACAATTGCATTCAGACAATACCGCCCGAATGAGATTTGAACAAGGACATTGATTCCCGAACCTTCGAGGGCTCCTCTTTCTAGATTTGTTCGTACCCCCGGCATGATAGTACAGCTCATCTGTTTGGAGGTCAGAGCAACCTATCATGTGTTGACACGATCTCTCAGGTATAACGTTGTCGTCATCAGATGACAACGTTTCCTTCTGAGGAACAATTGTCTTCTTCGGACCCTCCAGAGTCACACGCCTCGAAACACGCCTTTGTGGGTGTGAATCTTCGGCGGGCTCTCGCACTTCTATGCGCAAAGTTATGCGCTTGGGTGCCGCGGTTTGCTCCAAGTGTTGAGGGTTGCGGCGACCCCCAGCATGCTGTATTGGTTGAGACTTCTTCACTGGCCCCAAGCGTTCCTGAATTGAAGTTTTACCTCGTTCCTTCGGAAGTGGACCGAGGCGCTCCAAAACTGATCTTTTCTTCTGGGATGGTCCTGCGGGATCTCCCAGGGTAGTTGCGGCAATCACCGGCTGTTTGGATTGACTTGCCGGCGTCCGAACTTTTGGAGGCTGCGGGTTTTGCTCCTTAGCCTGAACCGCTTCAGACTTTGGCCTCCAAACCTTGCGAGTAGGTGGCGGCTTTTTGACCACCTCCTTCTGCAGCTTGCGATGGGCTTCCTCAGCTTTGGCCCGTGCTTGCGCGGACAACGCGCGGCGCTTGCGGATGCGCTCCTCCAGTGTTGAACGATTCCGTTTGACACGGACCCACTCCATTGTCGACGGTTTGGAGGAATCACCCTGCATTTGCTGTTGAGGCTGTTTGCCTCGTTTATTCTTCAAATCCGCATGATAGCGGACCCCGTCAACAGACTCCATGGCCTTGGCGAATTGCTTCGCGAGGCGTTGACGTTGCCTCTGGCGGGCTCTCTTGGAGAGAGTCACCACGCCTTTAATGGCAGATTTGACCTTCTTTAAGGTCGGTAGGACCTCACTCAACGCAGCTTCGGCGTCGATTGGGGTGAGGTCGTCGTTGGTGGCTTCAGCTTCATCACACCAACGGACTTTTCTCCTGGAGGAGAACTTCTGGAACTTCTTGGACTTGGGGGAGGAGGCAGATCCGGATGAGGACACGTACTCCTCGTACTTCTGCTGGTCGAATTCATACTCGACCTCCTCCACGACCGGGATCGAGATCCGCGGCTGCGACACTCCAGCTTCGGCAGCGAAGCTGGTGGCTCCCACTGTGGTCGCCAGATTGTTCGAGCGGGAAATTGCGTTATTCTTCATTGATGATTCTGTTACAACTTTGACAACAACTTTATGCGTTTACAAAGAGATCCGGTCTTTTTATAAGATCAGGCTTACAACAAAATCAAAACAAAGAAATAAAGATTACAATTTTCCTTGAACAGATCACGAGCTCCTGTTTTGCGGTCGCTCGCTTCGTGGGGTTCTTCGCCTGTGCCGGGGTTGAGTACCGTGGACCACCGCGCAATCTCGATCTGCATAGATCTACGTGGTATAACGGGTACTATCCCACCAAGGAGATAGTAGCCGAGAGGGATCGTTTCACCAAGGAAACGCTCGCTCTAATCTCGGGATCTAAGAACCAAGCTTAGATCCGGAGTAGTATCACGTAGATCTGGTTATCCAAGTCTTCAAGCCTTCACAATCCGAGTTGAGGTCGCAATCCGGCAGAGTTTCGGCTCTTCAGAAGTTTCAAAAAAAGTCCTCTCAAATGAACGAGTGCCAGGCCTATTTATAGGCACTCAAGACTGTGCCTTTGGCACAAACCGACGCCTAGCCACCTCTGGGTGGCTCGGCCATAGCCGAGCCACCCAGGGGTGGCTCGGCCATAGCCGAGCCACCTCAGGGTGGCTCGGCCTTGGCCGAGCCACCCTAGGGTGGTTCGGTTCGGGCCGAGTTCCCCCAGGTGCGCTGGTTAAGTCGTTTTCCGGTGTTTCCGATCCTCCGTCGTTCGGATTTGATTCGGTTTCTGGAATCGGCTCATTGACTTGATTCCAAATATGGCAGTTAATCCGTTTCTGAGTTCGAGTCCGGGATTGGTCTTGATTCGATCGTTATGTCACCGAGTTCGCTCTTGTTTAGATGACTCAATGATTCCCCGAAACGTTGGTTCGATTCCACGTGCGAACGTGTTCTGTTGCTCATGTGCCTCGTTGCCTTGAACTTTCGTTGATTTGTTCGGGTCTTGATTCGATTGCCCGAATCCTCATTTGGCAGTAGCTCCGCTTCGGTGTTTGAGTTCAAGTCCGTTTTGTTATTAGACGACTCGTTAACTTTCCGAACTGTTGGTTTGGCCCCGCACGTGAACGTATTCCGTTGCTTGCGTGCCTCGTCGCCTCGTCGCTCGAATGTCCGTTGTTTTGTCGAATCATCGTGCTGAGCTAAGCTAAGGGACCTATAGGCAATTTTATACGCCTACAAGCACGATTCTGAGGTAGAAGTGTGGTGTTGTGACTAGCATCCTCATTACCACCCCCTGCATTAACGGGAGGATTATTGACATTGCGAGCTTCATTCGCATTCGTGTGCTCATCTTCCTGAATAACCTGGTTACGGCGGCTTGGTTCGCCTTGCTGGTTCGTCAGTGCCTGGATTTGTTGCTCATGCATTTCCCTCATATTCTGCATGGCCATCTGCATTTCGAACCTAAAGCTCTCCTGTTGTTTAGCCATGGCTTCTTCGAGCATCTCGACCACTTGTTCCGCGCTTATCATAAATGACTCACGGGGTTGTCCTTCGATGGACACTGTATTATCTGATGCGACCACAGAGTAGGCATCCGATTCTTCATCTGAAGGTGGTCTTGTCCGAACCTTACCGTAAGTTCCTCGTATGATGGCTCCAGACTGCAGACGGGTTACACACCGGGGTGCTTCTGGAATCGACTCGGGATTATCCTGTGTCGATGCTCCCTTGCTGGTCATATTGGCGGTGACCCTCGGAAATTCTCCATCACCGACCACCGTTCTTCTTTGCCGGAAATGCCTATGCCTTAGTTTTGGCGTTTCGGTACTAAGCCTTTCGAACACTGAAACTCTCTCGGGGACTACATTGATGCAGTTGTATTCAGACAGTACCGCCCGAATGAGCTTTGAACAAGGGCATTGAGTTTCTAGCCTTTGAGGACTTCTCTTTCTGGCTTTGCTCGTACCCCCAGCACGATAGTACAACTCGTCCGTTTCAAAGTCGGAGCAACCTATCGTGTGTTGGTATGATTTCCCAGGTATAACGTCATCATCTTCAGACGATAATGTTTCCTTCTGAGGGCGAACTACTTTCTTCGGGCTTTTGAGAGTCACGCGCCTCGAAACGCGCCTTTGTGGGTGTGAATCCTCAGCGGGCTCCTGGACTTCAATACGCAGCGTAGTACGCTTAGTCGTCCTGATTTCTTTGTTATGTTGAGGGTTGCGGCGACCCCCAGCATGTTGAATTGTTCGGAGCTTCTTTATTGGACCCAAACGTTCTTGGACTGGAGCTTTGCTTCGCTTCTCAGGAATGTTCGTGGGAAAAGTTGGTGCTTTCTTCATTACTGATTCCATTGTAAACTCTTGTAATAGTTTATCGATTACAAAGATCCGGTCTTTTTATAAGATCCGGTTACAATGAAAATCAAATAAAAATAAATGAAAATTACAACTTTGTTTCCTTGTTTGTCGAACAAATCACAAGATCCTGTTATCCGGTCTCTTGCTTTTGTGGGTTGTTTGCCTGTGCCGGGGTTATTTGCCGTGGACCACCGCGAGATCTAGATCCGGTCGGATCTATGCAGTATAACGGGTATTATTCCACCAAGGGAGATAATAGCCGGAGGGATTGTTTCACCAAGGAAACAATCGCTCGAATCTCGGGATCAAAGAACCAAGCTTTGATCCGGAGTATGTACGCGTAGATCTGAGATCCGGTCCTCTCGAACACCTGCCTTATTTGGCGTTGACGATCGCCGAGCACCAGATCTGAATGAGGGAGTCCCCGAAGTCCTAAAGTTCGAATCTTTTCATGTTCTGAGTCTTCAATCCAGCAGGGCTTCGCCTCTCTCCAAAATTTCCAACCCTTGAAAATGAAACACCCCCTCCTCTATATATAGCCTCTCTTCACTGTGCCCGTGTGCACAAGAGGGAGGGGAGGGGAAAGAACCGGCCACCTCAGGGTGGCTCGGCCTTAGCCGAGCCCTCCCCCGGGTGTGTGGGTTCCGTCGTTTTGCCTTGTCCGTGATTCGGTTCGTTGTTGATCTGGACTTTGATT
>BQKN01047227.1:24737-46642 GCA_022839385.1 Asparagus kiusianus | reverse complement strand
AATCGGTGAAAGATTTTAAACCGGCTATACGTGTTAGGTATAGACTTTGGGGTTTTTGGCAAACCCCCAGCCCTCAACGGGTTTGACTTGCCTTTACCGATTACCGTTTGAATCGGGCTAGCATGCGAATTGTCTAAATTCGTTTCGCATGTAACGTTGTGCCAAGAAAATTGCTTTTCTTGGACTTAGTGCTATGATGTTGAATACATAGACTTCGTCTTTCTCACGGGAAAGACTACCCGGCAACGCGTGTTAGGCGCTGACTTCATCTCTATCTTTTCTAAAAGCAAAGACAGGGGAAAGTGGGAGACTAGAAGTGGGATCTCCACTCCGAGAATCGAAAAGATTCGGATAATCCTAACTGTCGTAAGGTTTGATTATCGAATCGAAAGGTTCAAACGACCCTAACTGTCGTAAGGTTTGGTCATTTGACTCTGAAGAGGAAGAATTTTATATTCTATCTTCAGCAGGAAAGGAAACTCGGGGTGGGATCTCCACCCCCAGAATCCGACAGGTGAAACTAGGAGTAGGATCTCCACTCCGAGAATCGAAAAGATTCGGATAACCCTAACTGTCGTAAGGTTTGGTTACTCGAATTGAAAGTGGACCTCTCGTTCGTTGGAGGAATCGAGAGGGGATTTTGGTTGTGGTCCTAACTGTAGTAAGGTTTGACCAAGTAGGAGATTTGAGAACGATCCTAACCGTAGGAGGGTTTGATCGATCAATTTGTGGACCTCTCGTTCTTTGGACGAATCGAGAGGGGAATTTGGCTTTGGTCCTAACTGTAGTAAGGTTTGACCAAGTGGGAATTGTGTGGTGGAGGCTATGAATCATCACACACCACTGAAAGTTTCGTGAGGGGAGATCAATCCATTGAATGATTAGATCTCATCTCAGCAAAAGAGTGCTTGTGAGAGTTAGATTCTGACAAACAAGAATATTCGGAATTCGAACATTGATTTCTTGCTCATCAGCGACCGGGTTATCCCTAAGAATACCCCGATGTGGTATTCTTCCGGGAACTTCCCGGTACCTCAATTCTTCTGAGGATACTAAGGATAGTATCTCTTCAGAAATTTGCCATTTATTGGCATCATGAGCCGGTCACCATCTTTGGTGACTAGGCGATAGGCGCCGTTCGAGTAAACTGTTTCTACTACGAACGGTCCTTCCCATTTGGGTTCAAATTTGCCTTTCTTCTTGGAGTTAAGGATCATAGGACGTTTCTCGGTTAAGACCAAGTCCCCTTCCTTAAAACTCCTTTGTCGAACCTTTTTGTCGAAGGCTCGAGAAATCCTGGCTTGGTAAAACTCAATATGCTGCTGAGCTTCCAGGCGCTTTTCATCGAGCATCTCGAGTTCTTCAAGGCGTTTTTGATGTTGTTCCTCGGTCGTCATCTGGGTTGCAAGAGCGATCCGAAGAGATGGAATTTGGATTTCCAAAGGGAGAACGGCCTCACATCCGTATACCAATGAATACGGGGTTACGCCGGTTGGTGTACGCACCGTGGTACGATAGGCCCATAGAGCTGCACCGAGCTTATCATCCCAATCTCGCTTGTTATTTTTCACAAGCTTTGACAAGAGCTTTATGATAGTCTTGTTGAAGGCTTCAGCTAATCCGTTTGCTGTGGGATTGTAAGCCGTTGATGAGATGTCCTGAATTTTGATCTTTTTGCAGAACCTTATGAAGGCGTTGCTGATAAATTGAGGACCATTGTCGTGTATGATTCGTCTTGGAACACCATGCCGGTAGATAATATGGTGCTTGATGAATGCAATGACGTTGCTCGTCTTGACTTCTCTGAGTGGAACTGCTTCGGCCCATTTGGAGAAGTAATCGGTGATTGCCAGAATGAACCGGTCACCTTTAACCGAAGGGGGATTTATAGGGCCAATAATGTCCATTCCCCAGGTCTCGAACAGCCACGACGTAACCGAAGGATGCAGATGTTCCGGAGGTTGGTGCATGTAATTCGCGTGTACCTGACACGCGTGACACTTCCGGGCGTATACGATTGCCTCATGCATCATGAAGGGCCAAAAGTATCACATTCTCCTGATGCGATCATAGAGCTTGGGACCAGGTTGGTGTGCACCGCACTCTCCTTCATGTGCCTCTTTAAGCACTTCTTCGGCTTCTTTGGTCGATAAGCAACGCAGCAGTATGCCGTCATACCCCCTGCGGTATAGCGTTCGATTCTCCATATTATAGTAGAATCTTGGAGCTCTTCGTCTGATTGACTCTCTCTCCTTCACGTCTTCTGGCAAGATCCCATGTAGGACGTAGTCGATGATGGGGAAACGCCAATCTCGAGGTTCGAACTCAGCCTGAGTTGTGTGCACCTCTTGGGCCTCTTCCTCCCTGCCATTTTCATCATAAAGTGGCACTAAGAGTTGGTGGGTTCTTACCGTAACAAATTGCTCTGTTCCGGGAGGCTGCGCCAGAGAAACAGCTAGAGCTGCTAAAGAATCTGCGTAGGTGTTCTGCAACCGCGGAACGTGCTCAATGAAGAATCCTTCAAATGATTCCGCTAGCTCCACCGCCATCTTGTGATATGGTAGCAAATCCTGACTTCAGACTTCATACTCCCCTTGGACTTGTTTGACTATCAGTTGAGAATCACCGAAAGCTTCGAGATACTCAACCCCCAGCTCTTTGGCAAAGTTGAGTCCTATAATCAGTGCGTTATACTCTGCTACGTTATTCGAGCACGGCTCAGTTAATGAGTAGGCTCGAGGCATCACATGTTTTCCTGGGGAAACTAAGACCACTCCAACTCCGGAGGAGACCTTAGAACATCCAGGAGTACTTGCGGCATTAGCTGCTCGTGAAGCGCCGTCGAAATACAAACGCCACACTTGTTGGTGTGAAGTTGCGTTGACTTCGTGGGTTTCATCAGGTAGGTCATCGTATATCTCGGCGACGTCCGTAGTTGGATTAGCTGCCAAGAGATCACAGATGGCCTGTCCTTTTACTGACTTCTGCTGTTTGAAGTGCAGATCGTATTGGGACAAGAGTAAGGCCCATTTTGCTAACCGCCAGCTCATGGAAGCCGGTTGAGTCATGAACACTCGGACCGGGTTAACCTTAGAGATGACATAGATGGTCTGTCCGACCAAGTAATGCCGCATCTTCTGGATGGCGAACACTAAGACGAGGCATTCTCTCTCAATCATAGGATATCGAGATTCCGCACCTACCATGGTTCGGCTCAAGTAATATACTGCTTGCTCGTGACCGTTATCGTTATCTTGTGCAAGCAATGCACTTAATGAGTGGCTCGTCGCCTTGACATAAATCAAGAACGGTTTGCCCGATTTCGGTGCAACGAGTACGGGAGGTTTCGAGAGATATTCCTTAATACTCTCGAACGCCTTTTGACAGGCATCGTCCCATACGAATGACACGCCCTTCTTTGTGAGCCTGGAGAACGGTTGGCATTTCCCCGAGAGGTTCGAGATAAACCGACGGATATAAGCCAATCGCCCTTGCAGTCCTTTGAGCTCTTTGAGGTTCCTCGGAGGTTGCAATTCATTGATCGCCTTCACTTTATCCGGATCAATGTGAATACCTTTGGTAGTGACGACGAACCCCAGGAATTTACCACTAGCCATTCCGAGGAAAGACTTGGTGGGATTCATCTTTAATTGATGGGCCCGCATCAGGTCGAACATGGTCTTCAAGTCTTTGACGTGATCATTTTTATCACGACTTTTCATGACCAAATCGTCCACGTAGCATTCGACAGTCTTTCGGAGATGTTCCTGAAAGATCTTCGACATAGCTCGCTGATATGTAGCACCTGCATTTTTCAGGCCGAAGGGCATGACTGTGTAGTAGAATACACCAAGAGGCGTTCTAAATGCGGTGTGCTTCTCATCCTCTGGATGCATCTTTATCTGGTTGTAACCAGAGAAACCATCCATAAAGGACATCCTCTCAAACCCGCACGTGTTGTCGATGATAACATCCGTGATGGGGAGAGGAAAATCATCTTTTGGACAGGCAGCATTGAGGTCCCTGAAGTCGATGCATATCCGGATCTTCCCATTCTTCTTAAGAACCGGGACGATATTGGCAAGCCATTCTGGATGTTGCTCCTCTCGGATGAATCCCGAATCGATGAGCTTTTTAACTTCAGCTTCGATCGCTTCCATCATTTGCGGACGAAACCGTCGTTGTTTTTGTTTGACTGGTTTGACATCCGGTTTAATGTTGAGACGATGTACTACTACATTCGGATCGAGACCTGGCATGTCTTCATAATTCCAGGCGAACACGTCGATGTACTCCCGGATAAGGGAAATCAACTCCTCCTTCTCCTCAGGTAGGAGACTGTCGCTAATGAATATCGGCTTTGGATTTTCCTCGGTTCCCATATTCACCTGGACTACTTGGTCTTCGGTGGGAGGCTCTCTTTGCTCGAACCTATCACCGTACTGCATGCTTAAGTGATGAACCCACGGGTCTTCCCATGTTGGCATCTCGTCATCTTCTTCTATTGTCGTTGGATCAACCGTGACCATGTTCGACATTAGCTTCTTAAACACCTCACCAAGACTAGTGTCGGAATCCCAACTCGAAGAGTCGGAAGAATATCCCTTCCTAGTCTTGTTAGCAATTTGGTCGATGATTTGCCAGCCACACTCATCATCTGATGAGACATAGCCCAGACCTCTCTTGTGGCGATAATAATCATCGGGTTTTCCCTTTGGTACATAGGCCATCCGGGGTGGAACCCGTGGACCTCGACCAAAGAAAAGACCCTCTCCGAGCTTGAAGTCATACCCGTGCCTTTCCATCATGTTGCGTGCTTTCGCATCGTATCTGGATAGATGACGGGCCGGTTTATCATCGTTGTCTTCCTCTTCCATGAAGTGGTCGGGTATATGAGATGCTCTTCCTTTGCCGTAAACGACCTCCTTTCCACCCCCAATCCCGGCGGGGATGATGAGCGTTGTTCCGCAAGGGTCGTGTACCTGCTTCTTCGTCAAACAAAATGATTGAAGAGGCATATACAAATCAGGTTTAGCATAGAGTTCGTTGGTGACATCACCGAGACCCGTCGAGTACTCTAAATCATCGTTTATTGATAGTTCTTCGGCAAGTTGCCAATTACAACTATCTTCCGATGATTCATCATCGTCAAGATTGATTACAATGGGTACAATGTTGTTTAAAACAAAACCGCCATCATAATCAAACCCTGGTTCGGTATCAGCTTCATCTCCGCTGTCCGTTCCTTGGGCCGATGGTTCAGTATCGGATTCAGCACCGTATAAAAGGGAATCGGTGAAATAATTCTCCAATCCCTTGAACGGTTGCTTATCCGCGACCACCGTCTTGACTTCATTATCTGTGCCCACATATTTAAAGCACTGATGTAGAGTTGACGGGACTATAAGGTTACCGTGGATCCAAGGTCGACCCAACAGTAAATTATAGGAAGTTTCCGCGTCAATCACATAGCATGTTACTTCCGACTTCAAATCCCCAATCTGGCATTTGATTCGGATTTTCCCCAAGGGTTTGGACCCGCTGGTGTTGAATCCATAAATCGTCGTGCCAGTGGAAGCTAATTTGCTAGTCGGGATTCCGAGATGATGCATCAATCGGAATGGCATGATGCTAACAGCGGAACCCGGATCGACTTGGATCCGGTTGACAACGCTGGAGCCAATGTGCCCGGTGAAATACAAGGGCCTATCATGCTTTGAATTCTTCGTCTGCATATCTTCCTTGGTGAAAGAGATGCAGGGGAAGTGATGTGCCGCCAGATTGCATTGTTGGGCTGATGATTCTGGTTCTTCAGAAGATGGTTTGATCCGAGTCAAGAATGCTTCGGAATCACTCAAGGCTTCTTGTAGTGCTTTCCGTGTGTCCTTTGAAAGACGCAACAACTCGTAGAGAGTTATCCTAGCCGGGATGTTGGCCAACTGCGCCATAATGTCGAAATGGGGCGGAGAGCTTGTATTCCCCGGTTTGTCTCGTCCAATTGGATGATTGAATCGAGACTGCCTCGGGTTCTGCACTTCTTGACGTACAGGCTCCTTTCCCTTATCCTTCTGCGGGATTCTCTCCGTGGCTGTTGGTGTTGGGGGAATTGCTGAAATTCCCAACTCTGACAGCGTCTTAGAAGGTGGGGTTTTGGTACCCAACTGCTCGGTAGCGTCTGGATACTTAAAATGATACTCGTTCCCGCTTCGGGTTGCGAAAACTTCTTGCTCGTCTTCAGAGAGCGGGAAGGTTGGAATTTTGTCGTCATCCACCCCCGGTATAGCAGAGGCCCCATAACAGGATTTGCCCCTCCTCTTCGACTTCTTCTTGTTCTTTGTGGAAGAGGTCGTGGCCCACTGTTCATCTGCGATCAAGTCCGGATGAACCCACAATATCTCGCCATTTGGGGCTGTGTGTGGCACAAGCCCTTTCTGACGCTGTTGGTGCGGATCATCATTTACCGTATTCACCGCCGCTTTGATCACCGACTCGTGTTGGAACCAACTCGAGGGAACAGATCCAAAGCTAATGGATACGGTATTTGCACCCACCTTCTTCTCTTTGGGCTGCTTCATAGTAATAACCCCAACATCGATTAGGGCCTGAATTTTATCCTTGAGAGCGTAGCATACCTTGGTAGGATGGTGCACCGCTCGGTGGAATGCGCAGTATTTCGGATCGTTGACCCTCTTGGCATCTTCTTGATCCTGAATCGGCAGCAGCTTGATCTTATTGTTCTCCACGAGGTATTTGAAAATACCCGGGATTTCATCCTCTTTGAACGAGTAGATTTTTGGGAACCTCGGCTCCCCAACATTTTGCTTCTGGGGCTGTTGCTGCCACCTGGGTTGTTAAGGCGCCCTCTGTTGCTGCTGTTGCGGCTGCTGTGGCTGTTGCGACTGTTGCGGCTGTGCTTGCACCTCAAAGACTTGATTTGCATTCACAGCATTTGCATGCGCCTTCCCTTTACCCTTGGGGGTAAAATTTGGTTGCGGGGCATTATTGGGTATTTACTCTCTCTCCGCCTTCTTCCTCTTGAGGAATCGCTCGGCTCGCTCTCCCCGCATCTTTAAATCCTTCCAGGTTTTAGACGGCGCCATTCCCATGGCTTCAAGGATGTCGAGCGTCAAGTTGTTGTGACACGTCTCGAGGATGAAGTCCTCGCTGACCGGATCCCTGCAATTCATAGCTTTGTTCCGAAATCTTTTCACGAAGTTTTCAACCGTCTCGCCGTTCTTTTGTTTTTCATCGAACAGCGTGCCGATTGAAACCTTGGTGTCATCATCAAAGAAATTCGTTAGAAACATGTCCTCCATGTCATCCCAGCCGTTGATGCTTCCGGGCTTGAGACGGCGATACCAATCGAAGGCAGCTCCGCGAAGAGTGCCGACGAATGACCGCACCATGAGGGGCTCATTTCCGGAAATAATTCCTAAATGAGACTTGAAATAGATTAAGTGTTGGGTAGGGGAACCCTTCCCATCAAACGGCGTAAAGTTAATCAAGTTAAACTTTGCCGGATATGGCATCGATTCCCACTCCCTTGGGTATGGGCAGGGTATACCGGATCTTTTTACCTCTTGAGCGTTCATCAATGCATTGATTTTGCTCTCCAGGTCTTTCATCTTCTTGTCATCACTCGTCTCGGCCTTTGAGTGGCTTCTGGGAGAGGTGACGTGGTCCTCTTTGGCATTATCTTCTGCGGGACCACACCCATTGTCGGTATTGACAGGAGGGATATTGATATTGTCCGCTTCCCGTTCATTCTCTTCTGGATTGCGTCGATTTGGCTCTCCTTGGTGGACCGTCATCGCCGCAATCTGTTGATCATGCATCTCCCTCATCCATTGCAGGGTCATCTCCATTTCGAACTTGAAGCTCTCCTTTTGCTTGGCCAGGGCTTCTTCAAGTATTTTGGATACTTGTTCAGCACTGATCATGAGCGACTCGTAAGGTTAGCCCGCACTCGAGGCCGTGTCATTGGATGCCACCGCCGAGCAGGAGTCCGAATCAGCCTCTGACTCTTCTCCTTCTAAGGAAAGCCCAATTGGTACCCTTTGGTAATTCTTTTGGCCGCTGGTTCCGGGCCGCAACCGCGTCATGCACCGGGATATCTCGGCAAGTTGTTCTATGCTGAAGGGTTGTGTTGAATTTCCCCTGCTGGTCATGTTAACCGACACTCTTGGATATTCATCTTCCCGGCGGAGCAATTTCTTCTTGTGGAAATGCTTCGGCTTGGAGAGTCTCTCGAACACCGAGATTCTTCTTGGGGGACTGTCACAACAACACTCGGACAGCACCGCCTTGATAATGTTGCCACACGGGCAGCGGGGCTCCATGTCCTGCATACATCTTTTTCGGGGCTTTTCCATACCCCCAGCCCTGTAGTACAACTCATCAGCTTTGTAGCTGGAGCAACCTACAGAATGTTGGTATGTGTTCCCTGATATAACACTCTCATCCTCAGATGAGTGTGCCTCCCTTCGGGGATGAGATGCCTTGTTTGATTTTTCAAGAGTGGCCCGTTCAATTTTACGCTTTCGCGAGCGTATAAATTGAACGGGCTCTTTTGATTCGACTCGCAATCCGATGCGGTCGGTGATATGGGATTTCCCTTTGTCAATTTTCTTGGGGAGACTGGTTTGACCCCCAGCTGGATTTACAACTTGGGGACCCTTCAATGGCCCCAGTCTTTCCTTAATAGGTACTCTTACTCGATTCTTTGGTAGAGGGCCGAGGCGACCTTTCAAGGAAACTTTGGACGTTGAAGGGTCCCTGTTTTTACCTGGCTCCGTCAGAGGCGCAGGAACAGGAGGGACCACTTCTGATTTGGATGAATTTCGGGTGATGACTCCACCCATCTTGGTTGAAGGTGCTGGTGTTGGCAAAACTCGGGCAGCAACTCCACCCTTTGGTGTTTGAGGCGCTGGTTTTGGTTTTAGCAACCATACCCATTTGCTTGTAGATGGCTTTTTGGCCACCTCTTCTTTCTGTATGCCCTCCGCCTTTTGCAGCAGGGCTCGGGCATGCACGAGCAATGCCTTACGCTTCCTGATGCGCTCCTCAAGAGTAGAGCGGTTCCTCTTCACACGAACCCATTCGTTCGTTTCTGTTTTGGAGGAGGAGTGGGTTGTTTGCCGTTGCCCTTGTCACTGCCTCGACTTCAAGTCCTCTGCATATCGCACTCCATCCTTTGACTCCTTGGCCTTGGCGAGTTGTTGGGCGAGGCGTTGACGACGTCTCTGGAGAGTCCTATTTGACGGGGCTGGAGTTGCATCATCCATCGCCTTTGAGGTTGATGAGAGAGCCGGATTTGCTGCTTTGACCACGTTGAACGGCTCGGGGTTGTTGCGTGGTGCGAAGGCAGCGGCGGCAACGGGCTCTTGGGTCTTGGAGCTGGACGTCCCACGAACATTCTTGGAAGAGGATGTCTTCTTGCGCCGGTTCGGGGAGGCGGATCTGGAGGAGGAGGATGAGAGGTACTCTTCATACTTCTTCTGATCGAATTCGTATTCGATCTCTTCATTCACCCGGATCTTGAAGGCCGGTTGCGTCACGACGATCTCGGCGGCGAGATCGTTGGCTCCCACTGTGGTCGCCAGCTTGTTTTCGTCGAAAGTTGCCTTCATTACTGATTTCATTAAAACTTCAGTCGTTACAATGAATCAAATAACAAAGAAAATAAGATTACAACTCTCTCAAAAATAAACGCAAGTCCCGTTTATCGGTGCTTGCTTGCGTGGGTCTTTGGCCTGTGACGGGGATGTTGATATCCGTGGACCGCCGGTCGATCAAGATCTTTTCCGGAAGAATCCGGCAGAGTTTCGTCTATCCTCGAGGGGATATGGAAACCAACAGCTCCTATCTCGGATGATCGAGATATTCGCTCTTCTTAGTATCACCGCTATAGGGCAACACTAAGGGAAAAGAGAAGGGGGGTGAAGAATGAAGAAGGAGACTCCTTGATCCGGCAGGGCTTCGCCGCTCTCTTGAAAACTCCGACTCCTCGCTCCGGCAGGGCTTCGTCGCTCCTCTCCGAAATTTCAGATCTCAAAGGCTAATGCTCAAGATCAGAAATTTCTCTCCCAAAACCAAGGCCCAGAGAATGGAGACCCAAGGGGTCTATTTATAGGCCACCAAGGAGGCCTAGGGGGCTGCCCAAAAAGTGTTTCGCCGTGTAACAACTTTTGAGACACCCCAAAAAGCGTTTCGCCGTAAAAGCATTTCGTCGTAAAAGCGTTTCACCGTGTAACCACTTTGGAGACACCCCAAAAAGCGTTTTGCCGTAAAAGCATTTCGTCGTAAAAGCGTTTCGCCGTGTAACCACCTTGGAGACACCCCAAAAAGCATTTCGCCGTAAAAGGAGGCCAAGACACCCTTTGGGGGGGGACCATGTGGAAAAGGGACCATGTGGACACCCAACAAGAGGAGGGGGGACCATGTGGGCTGCCAACAAACAAAAGGGGGGACCACGGCCATGTGAGGACACCCCTAAGGGGGTGTCTCGGCCATGGCCGAGACACCCCCCTTGGGGTGTCTCGGCCAAGCCGAGACACCTTGGGGTGTCTCGGCCTGGCCGAGACACCCTTGGGGTGTCTTGGCTTTGCCAAGACACCCCTCGGGTGTTTCGAGCCTGCCGAGATGTCCCAGGGTGCCCCGGTTCAGTCCGAGACTGTCCGCCGTTGTCCCGCCGTTGATTTCTCGTCTGAACACGGATTTGAGTGCTTTCGGATGCGTTGGAATTCTGACGGCGAGCTCTGTAGATCCCATCGGTTGGATTATCAGTAGGACCAACGGGAGTTGAAGGGCGTTGGTTCGTTTGCAGTGATCACGGGGTTTCCGGTCAGTCCGTGTCCCCGTTGTTCTGAGATTTGTTGGCTCACGTAGTTCGTCGGTTCACTTCAGGCGCTCACCGACGTCATTTGAACTCTTGTGAACCGGGTAGTGACGTTCAATCGTCGCTCGTTAACACTGAGCTGTGTGCGGGGACCTATCGGCAATTTTTGATGCCTACATCGGTAGGCTCGAAACACCCGAGGGGTGTCTTGGAAAAGCCAAGACACCCCAGGGGTGTCCTCACACCAATGGTCCCCCCCTTTAGGGGTGTCCTCACACCAATGGTCCCCCCCTTTTTTGTTGTTGGGTGTCCACATGGTCCCCCCTCCTTTTGGCCTCTTCCACATGGTCCCCCCCAAGGGTGTCTTGGCCTCCTTTTACGGCGAAACGCCTTTTACGGCGAAACACCTTTTACGGCGAAACGCCTTTTATGACGAAACGCCTTTTACGACGAAACGCCTTTTACGACGAAACACCTTTTACGGCGAAACACCTTTTTGGGGCAGCCCCTAGGGCCTCCTCTTGGCCTATAAATAGAGCCCCTTGGCCTCCATTTGAAGGGGCTCCCAATTCTTGGCTGAATTATCTTGGCTAGAATTGCTCTTGGTCTGAAGCGACGAAGCCCTGCCGGAGTAAGGAGTCGGAGTTTTCAAAGAGAGCGGCGAAGCCCTGTCGGATCGAGGAGTGAGACTTCTTCTTCATTCCCCCTTTCTTTTCCTTGGTGTTACCCTTCGCAGGTGACACTAAGAAGAGCTAGTGTCTCGTTTTAGCCGAGATATAAGCTTTAAACTTCTAAGATCTCACACGGATCGACGAAGTTCTGTTTCTATATCCCTTCGCGGATAGACGAAACTCTGCCGGATTTTACCGGAACGGATCTGAAGAGTCGGCGGTCCACGGATATCAACATCCCCGTCACAGGCCAACAACCCACGCAAGCGAGACCGAACCAAACCGGGATCTCGTGTTTATTTTCGATAAAGTTGTAATATTTTGTTTTCATTTAATTCTGTTGTAACGATTGAAGTTGTAACAGATCTCAAAAGCAATGAAAACAGCAACTTTTGACGAAAACAGAGTCGACTCATAACTGATGAGTCGTCTAGTCAGAGACTTTTGCTAACAGGGCTTGATTTCGTGAGTCGACTCATGACAGTCATGAGTCGACTCAACCTGATGAATCGACTCATGTACATGTATGAGTCGACTCACGAGCTAAAAACTGGATTCTTCAAATCTGCTTCTCATCATCTCGTTCCACGCTTCTCCCTGCATTCCACTGTACTGTTTTACACCTCTATTCTTATGCTATTATGAGAATCATCTATCCTCAATCTCCCATGAGGATCGTTAAGTTCCAAAGAGAAGATACACCCGTATCATGGGTCCCCACTTTAGGCACTTGAAGTCCCGTTCAAGTTAGAACTTTTGCTGAGGAAACTCTTGAGCTCCTCCATCTTTTCTGCACCACCTAGCCTTGCTAAGAATCCGATCTCGACGTCCGATCGGAAACAACTCATTCGTCCCGCGTCTCTTCGTAGTCACTGTTCGCTCTAAGTTGCAATCCTATGTCGATGGCTCTTCAGAAAGTCTAATGCACAGCGAGACAAACTTCTTGCTTGTATTCACTAGTCTCTTCGCTCGCATCACCATCCCCAAGCTTGTCTCCCTCGGAAGAGATGCCAAACGAAATATGAACTTTTCACTATCCTTAGTGAAGGTGTACTTCTGAGCCCACCTCTCGTAGATCGCATATCTATCCCATAAGTACGAATTGCCCAGTATAATCTGACAAACATCCAATGGAACGATGTCGCACGTGACCTCGCCAATATATGACTCGTGGAGCGTAAATCTGATAGTGCATTGATTAACTACACTCAGTTTCTTCTCCTTCTGAATCCACCCAATGTATAGGGCTTTGGATGCCTGACCGTCTTCAGACCCAGCTTCTGCACCAAGACCTCGGATATCAAATTCTTCTCACTACCCGAATCAACTATGGCATTAACCAAACTAGTCTTCACTTGCAACTTAAGTACAAAGAGCTGCTCTCTCGGGTCGTCATCCTCCTTCGTGTCTGTTTCCCCACCATAAGATTGAGACTGTCATTAGGCTCTGTCATCCCCGGGATCTCTTTTGGACCTTGAGCTATCACGTATGCCTTTTTCTCCTTCTTCTTCTTCAACCCTCTTGGCTTGAGATGAGGATACTTCTCCCAGCACCGATCAGCAACATGCCCTGTCTTCTTGCAGTGACCATAAATCAGCCCTGCTATCACAGGATCATCCTTCTTCTCCTCCATATGCTTGGAACCACTAGACTCTCCTCCCATTTGTTTTTAGTCTTCCTTAGCCTCGTTGCCTTTCTTTTGCTTGCCCTCAATGGCAATAGCCTTCACGCTCGCCTCTATAATAGTCTCGACCGTGAATAACTTCATCTCCTTCCGGATGTAATCGCTCAATCCCTCCATATACTTCATAAACACGGAATATTCCTCTATCGTAATGTTGAGGACTATCGTCTGCTGCTGGAACTCCGTAGTGTATTCTTGAACGGTTTGATTGACTCTTTGGTGCAAGCCGTACAACTTGTACCAACGCTCTTCAAGGAATCCCATCGGGTAGAATTGCTTCTTCAGTAACTCCTTGAACTTGTTCCATGACACCGCCTTCTTCTCCTGCTTGCAGTAGGATTTCCACCATGTCAACGTGTGCCCTAAAAGCTTCAAAGTCACGAACACAATCTTCTCTTTTGATGAATAGCCATAAAGAGTAAAATACGTCTCCATCCGCTCAATCCAGTCATCAAGCCTCTCGATGTCAACACTCCCATCATAAATAGGAATCTCTACTCTGAAATCAATCTTCAGATTCTGGTAAGGATTCTTACCCCCTTGATGCGGTGCAGCCTTGACGGTCTCGTCCACCTCGTTGGAGCCTGAAAGCTCGCTCTCTCCACCGGACTCGATAGGTTTCTTCTTAGACTTAGAAGAAGATTCCCCCTTTTAGTTCCCTCCTTGGATGAGACCTATGAGTTTTGTGAGCGTCGACCCTATCGTCTTGATCTGCTTCTCTAATGCATCAATCCTCGCTGAATTGTCTCCTTCAGCCATCTTCTCCTTCCTTAAATCCTGAACTCCTTCCAATAAAATAAGGATCTCGCCAAGCTTCTTGTATTGGGATCGAGTAAGGACCATACACATGATGCCCCCTCCTCAGGATCTGATTGCTTTGATGCCACCAGGATACGAGTCGCCGTGCAAGCACCCTTTGGTCATAGAATTACCAAAAGGTGGGTTGAGAAGAAGATAACTAAAACACAAGAACAATTCAGTATGGCGAAGAAAAATACCTTCTCTAGATTGTGAAGAATTAATTATTACAAATCTCTTCTTCACAATCTCACTAGAATCGAGAACAACCTTTCAATCCTCTCTAAACCCTAATACAATGATTAGAATCTCTCTTTGAATCTATCTGATTCTCTCTGATTTTAGATTGCTTAGAAACCCTAAAACAATCCTTTATATAGGTGTACAAACGTAGATGGTAATCTGGTAAATAACCAGACCCAAAACTAACAGGAATTCATGTGAACAGAAACCCAACCAAACCAAGAAACCATCGATGAGTCGACTCATGACTGAGATGAGTCGACTCATGACCTCATATGAGTCGACTCATAACTAATGAGTCGACTGGTCAGAGACTTTTGTTAATAGGGCTTGATTTCGTGAGTCGACTCGTGATAGTCATGAGTCAACTCAACCTGATGAGTCGACTCATGTACATGTATGAGTCGACTCACGAGCTGAAAACTGGATTCTTCGAATCTGCTGCTCTCGTCTCGTTCCACGCTTCTCCCTACCTTCCACTGTACTGTTTTACACCTCTATTCTCATACTATTATGAGAATCATCTATCCTCAAGCTCCTATGAGGATCGATAAGTTCTAAAGAGAAGATACACCCGTATTAGATCCCTAAGGATACTAGAACTAGAGCTCTGATACCAACTATAACGCCCCTAATTTTCACACTGGCTGCAGACCAGGGTAAACCCCAGAGATGTTAGAACCCGTTGTACACCCTCCACTATGCATAAACAAGCTTAACATGTCACTATTGCCATTACTCTAGAGATATCAAACAACAATGGTGTCTAACCAAATGATCTTAATATCCTAACAATTTCTAGAAATGGGGATATACAACAGGTATATAGTGATTTGTAATGTTCTCAAGCTAGAATTTATGCATAATACAATTCGGAACTCAAAAGTGAACATATAATACATATATGAGAGGTTCTAAACAATAATAGAAATCTCACAGATTCTATACAGATATCCAAGTACTACTGATATCTAACACTATATCAGAATATACTTATCCATAGGAGGTTCACTACCTCCAAAAAGATATAACTTACACGGGTATGACTCGGCTCCGATCACAAAAGTACAGATAGCTAAGGCAACACTTGTTGGGTCCTTTTGTTTTGATGATAATTAATAAACAATTTACAACTAATATTGTTTGTCTATTGTTTGTGTTTTGTATTTATTCTAGGCAAATAATATGTTATAGGATGGGTGGAATTGCGCCACAACGATCATATCAAATGGAAGTTGACGGAAATAGTGGAGTGAAGCAATGTAATTCAAGTTGAAGATCCAAGTTCAAGCTTCATCCGCAAGTTTACCAAGAAGAGCTTATTGAAGATCAAGATCATTGCTTGGGTATATAGTTTGTAGTGTTTGTAGTATAAGTTTATACTTGTGTGTTAATACTTTAAGCTCATATTAATCACACATGTATTTGTTGATTTTATCAAAATATAGGTGTTTCGTGAAAACATTGTTTTATTAGTTTATAGACTTTAATATCAGTTTACAAAGTTTTTATTAAGTCTATAAAATCAGTTTATAAAGTTTTAAAAGTTTGTTTAAATTCAAATGTCAAAACATGTATGTTTAGTTTTATATTTTTGGACATATTTGCAAAATGATGATATTTTACAAATGGGAGATGATTTTTGAAAACCAGTTTTTGTAACATGTGTATTATCATGTTTATAATCATTTCTTAAAGTTTTACATTTTTTGATTTTATTTGCTATCTTTAAAAGAGGTTTGAAATCAGATTTCTGTTTCAAAATAGGCTGATAACCTGTTATCAGTCAACTAGTAAGTCGACTAATGTGTCGACTGAAGATATCACCTAGAATGTCAAAAAGTTTTTGTTTTATTTTGATCGAATGACCAGTCGACTGATGACCCATCAGTCGACTGATAAATGTCGTTAGTCGACTGATAAGCTACAAAATGCTTACAATGGTCAGCTCATTAGTCGACTGATCAGTCGACTGACGTAAGTAATGACTAGTTTTTTGTTTTTGTTATTTTTTCCTTTTTGCTGGGTTTCACTTGGGTTTTGAGCTTTGTTTCTTGAGCCTATATATACCCCTTGCCTTCTAACATTCTGAAGACATTAAGAAAGTTTTTAAATAAGTTTAAAGGGTGTTTAAGTTTGTTTTAATGTTTGTTTAAGAGTTTAGTTTGTGAAGAGAATTTTCACAAGAGCAAAGTAGAGATCATTCTTTGGTGTTTGAGCATTCACTCTTCTCCCTCTCTCTTGTTATCTATAGAGAAGTTTCCTTAAACTCAATTCTAGCTATTTTTTGTTTTCATTCTAATTTCCATAAGTTAGATTTTATTATTGAGTTTAATTGTTTTGTTGATACTCTTTGTTCACACACAACCTATTGAGCTTATTGTATTTGCATTCATAGTATAATTTGGGGTTATGATTTTGTGACATTGCGGGTGAGCTTAATTATGTTCTCATCTATTATAGAGAACAAATTATGAGCTTCATTATGAGTTGCACATTGTATTACACTTTGACACTGTGAGAAGTGGTTGGTGAGAGACGGGGTCAGTTCTAAGAGGAGTGGGGTTGGTAGTAAAGCCTAGTGAGAGGTGGTAATTTCGAACACTTGAGGAAGGTGACACGGACTAGGCCAACACGTAGATGGTGTGAAGTGTATTTGCAATTGCGTGAAGTGTATTAGAGTGCCTAATTGTGAAGTTCACCTTGTATTACACTAGTACACCAAGAGGAGTATGTGGTGAGAGATGGGGTCATCCTAAGAGGAGTGGGGTAGTGGTAATGCCTAGAGAGAGGTTATAATTCCTAACACCTGAGGAAGACACGGGCTAGAGACCAATACTTAAGGTGGTAGTTAGTATGTTTACATTATGAGTAATTGTAAAGTTTTCGATGAACTAGAAAACCTAGTGTGAGGTGTAAACGTTTTTCGGTGAACGTCGAAAACTTGGTATGATAATGGATTTCTACCTAGAAGTGGGGAGTGGAGACGTAGGATGGAAGGTCCGAACTCCGTGATCATCTTTGTGTGTTTGTGATTGCCTTGGCATCTTACTTGTGCTTATTTTTCATTTCATTATTGTCGCCATTGTCAATTTCCCTTTGCTTATATTGTCCATTATCTTGTGTATATTGTTTTCTATTTATATCATCCTTAGTTTTATATCCTTGTATATTATCTTGTTACATATCATATTTGCTAGGATATTTATTAAATAGTTTTAAATTAGCTTAAATCGGATTAGATTAGTATAAATCATATTCACCCCCCACTAGGTTTCCTTCCTAGTGGCATTAGGGTCTTTTCAACACTATGGAGTACTAACTAACAAAAGCAAAATCTCTGTTACTACAAACTAGCCTGCGCCTCTTTGCAGTTTGGAAGAATTTCTTGAAATAACATTCAAGAAAAAGAAAAGAAAAGAAAAACAACAACACTACCATAACACTTAGCTAGAACATCTCCATTCGTCCCCAATGAATGGAAAACTACATATGACAGAGGCTCTACCTATAATATGCATAGTCTATCTCAACAAAACTCGTAAAAGTGAGAAAACTCATAAATCTCAAAGAGAAACGACAATCATATGAGAGTATGAAAGAAAACTCATCATTGCAACTAACATTGCTATTTCTCGAAGAAAATGACAATCATATGAAGGCATTAAGGAAAGCTCATCAATGCAACTAACATTTCTATTTCTCAAAGAAAACGACAATCATATGAAAGCATTAAAGAAAATTCATCAATGTAACTAACATCTCTATTTCTCAAAGAAAAAGACAATCATATGAAGGCATTAAAGAAAACTCAACCCATAATGATATAAGTTAAGAACCATAGGCATTCATCAGCCTGTCTCATATACATGATTAAGTGGTTCACAACCAAACATAAATTTCCATTTGGAGTGACTTGTTGTTCAACTCACAATTCTGCTATGTGTCTCATAGGCCTAACCCAGGCAACAATCTGTTGAGTGACTCGTAGGTCTACCTTAGGTAACAATCTACTGAGTGGATAATAGGCCTAACCCATGCAAAATGCTTGTGTTATCATAAACAAGCTCATATCAACAAATATTAAACTTACAATGCCCATAATGAAATAGGTGATCACCATTTAAAAATACAGCTACACTAATATGATTGCCTACATACCCTCTCTCTCTCAATAGATCAAGCCGCCCGTAGTCATCAAATTCCCTAACAATACGTGCTCCTATGTATCACGCAAATATCGAAATTTAAGTTACGAGAGCTCTATAGCTAAACACGTGCACCATGTATGGAACTCATTCAAAGTACTTCCATCCACATATGTACGTATGTGTCGTAGAAGTCGTGCGTTAAATACTAAAGGGCAAAACTCAAAGAAACATTCGCGTAATATATCAATTATCTCAAATCAGCATATCTGCAGTTTTCTACAGAACATGCCATTAGTAAATTGAGTATATCTTTCTTTAGAAAAATCCTTTTGAGAATTGTTTTCTATTTTAAAAACTATATTCATACAGATTTCATTTAGCACTGGTTTGGTTTAGTTTGGAGTTTACTTGTTATATAAACTTTTTAGTTAAAGTTTATACACGTGCAACAGTTTTCTACAGAACATGTTATTTGTATATTAAGTATGTCTTTCTCTATACAAACTCTTTTTAAGAATAGTTTTTTTTTGGAAATCAGATTTATACGGATTTCATTTGGAACTAGTTTGGTTCAGTTTTGAGTTTGGTTATATCAAGCATATAACTAAGATATGAGAGCATATCAACTATATCCAAAGAATATCACGATTTACAACTAGATTTGTTCTTGATTTCATAAAAATGCCTCCTTTATAGTCTGATTAGGAAAGATATGAGTATTTGATCATGAATTCAACTTTATAACACAATCAAATACAACATATCAAAGGAGGGTGAGGTTTGGAGAAGATGAACTTGCCTTGAGAATGATTTGAGAATGAAGTGACCTTCACAAGAGTTGTAGATCCGCTCGATGCTAACCTTTTCTATTCACAAAGATTTCTCAAATTTCCTCAAAAAAAATCAGCTCACCATGGCCATGGGTTCCTGAGCTTGAGAGGAGAAAGAAGAAGGAGATTAGAGGAGAGAGAGTGTTCATGAAGAAAAAATGAATCTTCTCTCTTACAAAGGTTCTCTTATAAATAGAAACAAAAGGTTGAGATCAATTCTCTATTAATTAACCCTCATCCAAAGGCTCATATTAAAAATTGACTAAGTCAAAACAAATAAATACAGTTATTCATCTGGGTATTTTACTAGCTCGTAGTTCAGTTGATTTTCTTCGGTGCCAAAATAAATTGCCGATTTACCCCCAGCATGATCTTGATGTTCTAAGAATGATAGAGCTAACCGTGCATCCATCTGAGTTACAAATAAAATATTAAAAATAAAAAAGTATAGGTTTCGAGCTGTCTCGCGACACCGAGACCGAAACTATAAACAATGTCCAAATTGAACCAAACTGGACTCATAGCATAAAAACCATATTCTAAGATCGATGACACCATCCAGAGTCCCATCCGATCAACAGAAGAAGTTAAAACTACTGTACGATGGCGGACTCGTGGTACCGTAACACGAACTATAAACAAACTCCAAATAAATTCTAACTATTGAAAGCACCCTACTGCCACTAGGAAGGAACCCTAGAGGGGGTGAATAGGGTTCCTTCCTAGTGGCAGTAGGGTGCTTTCAATTGGTATCAGAGCTTGGTGTTCTTTGATTTAAGTTCTAATCACCTTGAGTTAAAGATCCAAGTTATCTTATTTGTGCTAATCTAGTTTTGATTGCATTTGTCTTACTTGCATATAATTATAATTATGGATATGCATTATGCATATTGTTTAGGCTATGATCCTAATGTTACTCCTAGAATAGATAATTTCCCCTATGACTAATGGTGTTCTAGATTTAATATATTTGTTAGATCTAGACATTTCGATTTATGAGATATTATAGATAAAGCTTATATTGTACCCACTACGGAAAAATCCAAGTGGAATAAGAATGATCAAAGAATGTTTACAATGAATAAGCTTTTGCTAGAATTTATGCATAACGCTTTTGATTCATCATTTTCTAACAAGTTTGTTCATTTTGATAGTGCTTACAAACTTTGGAAATTTATAGAAACACATCAAGAGAACTTGAAGGCAATCCGACCAGCTTTGGAGGATTCTGGTTCTACTTTATGTGAAGCTTTATTTTCATGCACACGGCCACTAGGTAATAGCCCTAGTGTGGTAAGCGAGTTCGAATCCGAATATGATTTATCTTTTGATGAACTCGCTTGTGCTAGTGAAAAATTATTGCATGCTAACAAACTTCATAAAATTTTTATTGAATTGAAAAGCAAGCTTGTGAATTTAGAATCTGATCATGAGTTGATATGTTCAGAATTTGATGTCATTGCAAAAGAAAATACCTTGCTTAAAGAAAATAATGACTTAATAAATTTGGAAAATGAAAAATTAACCCTATCCATTTTTAGCTTAAATCATGAAAGAGATAATGCCATAGTAGAAGTAGAGAACATAAAAAATGATACTGCTTCTTTTATAAATGACTATTTATGTTCTACTTCTAATGAAAATGCATATGTGCCTAATAATGAAGATTTGAATCTTGTGAATAAATGCATTTTATCTTTAAATTTAACTTTGAAAACATACATTAATAATCATAAGAAGCTTATGAATATGTGTGCCAAGTCTAAGTCAAAATCATCTACTCATTATGCACACATATATTGAAAAGTCTACAAATGCACAAATTATGGTCGTAAAGGCCATCTTGCTAGATTTTGCTATGATGCACACAAATATAAATATTCTAATGATCATTGTGCATCTCATCAAGTTTCTTCATCACATGTACACACACATGCACAAAAAGTACATCATAAACATGCTTGTGTGTATCAATGTGATCTTTGTGGTCGTTTTGGTCATTTGGCCATATATTGTTTTGATTTGAAAAGAAAATCTTATTTGCCAAATGTTTTTATACCACATGTTTTTAAATCTGATGTTTGTGGTATGTTTGGACATCTTGCTAAATTTTGTTTTGATTTACGAAAAGCTTCAAATTTGCAATTTGCTCCAAAAAGATCACCTTTGAGAATATTTCACATTTGCAAAATAATTTTAAATGACCATCCATGTTCGCAAATGTTTCCCGTGCATGAGTTAATAGTCTACAAAAATAAATGGATCTCTTTCATTGCACATATTGCAATCGTAAGGGTCATTTGCCAAATTATTGTTATGACCATATTAGTACACCACAAGCGCCCAAAAGGGTTCATAACCCTAGGGCTTTAAGCTTAAATGATAGGGGTCATGTTCCTAGACTCTTAGGTACGTACCAAGAGTAATTGGGTACCGAAACTTGTTTGATCTTTAAGAACAAATGTTTTTGATTTTTTTTGTTTTCATGTTCTTAAAGATGATTTTTGGTTTTTCAAATCCATAGTTCATAATTCTTGTGTGTTTTGTAATCTAATTTTGAACTATGAAGATTTGTCTTGAGTTGTTCTTTTTGGATTCATTGTAAATCACTAGTATGACGATATTTATGTATTTGTGCTTATGGATCATATTTTTATGCTTTATATTGTATTCTATATGTGGTTTGATCAA
>BQKN01047227.1:0-14737 GCA_022839385.1 Asparagus kiusianus | reverse complement strand
TTCATTAGTCCATAAACCCTATTCACCCCCCCTCTAGGGCCTTTCAAAGCTAACTGCCAAGAAACTTCAAGAGTTTAATGATTGTATTCAGAAATGTGGTCTGTCTGATATCAAAAGTTCAGGTTCATCTTGGACTTGGCATAATAAGCAACAAGGAAGATACAGAATATATGGTAAGTTGGATAGGGCTCTGAGCAACTCATATTTGATAGATAAGTTCCCTCAAGTGTTTATAGAATATAAATGTACCTCTACTAGTGATCATACACCTGCTATTGTCCATCTTATGCCAAGCACTCTGTCAGGGCCAAAGCCATTCCGATTCTTTAACTTCTAGACTCAATGTGAAGGTTATGAAGAGGTGATCAGCAGTGTCTGGAACACTTCAAAGGCAGGTTCTCCAATGTTTAAGTTGGTTTCTAAACTTAAGGACTTAAAAGTTTCTCTAAAAAGTTGGTCAAAACAGCCAGGCACTTCAACAAACAATAATATTATTAAGTTGTCAAAGCAATTGGAGCACATCCAGAATGAGCTAAATAAAGACATGGAAAATGAGGATTTGCAGTCTACTGAATCAGCTTTATGTTTCGAGCTTGATGGATGGCTAAGTAAGGAAGAGGATGAGATGAGGCAAAAGAGTAGACAGTCATGGCTACAAAAAGGGGATAGAAACACCTAGTTCTTCTATAATGCTATCAAACAAAGGATATCTATGAATAGTATTCAGCATCTGATTGACAAGAATGGTTCACCTATCTCTTCTTTTGACAAAATTAAGCTAATTGCTCCAAAATTTTTTGAAGGGTTATTCAATCAAACCACATATTGGAATATTTTCTCTAAACTGACAGTTAAAAGAATCCTAACTGATGAAGCTAAACAATGGTTATGCAAGGATTTTAGTTTCAAGGAGATAAAGGATGCACTGTTCCAAATGGATCCAGATAAGGCACCAGGTCCTGATGGATTTAATGCTTATTTTTATCAACAGAATTGGAGTTTAATCAAGAATGAAGTGGTTTTTGCTGTGAAGTCTTTTTTTCATTAGGTAAACTTCTTAAACAGATCAATCATACATTCCTCACCCTAGTGGCGAAATCACATGAAGCTTCTTTTATAAGTGATTATAGACCAATATCTTGTTGCAGTGTCATATACAAGATTATATCTAAAATATTGAGTAACAGACTTAAATTGGTGGTATGTGAATTGATATCAAATAATCAACGTGCTTTTCTTCAAGGGAGACATATAGGTGAATGTTCTCTATTGGCTCATGAATTGCTAAGGGATTTCTCTAAGAACCATGGGAAAAGAGCTTGCTTTAAAATTGATTTGCATAATGCTTTCGATAGCATTAACAGAGAATTTGTTTACTATATTATGCACTATATGGGTTTTCCAGTCAAATGGATCAATTGGATCAAGGAGTGCATTTCAACAGCTTCTTTCTCAGTCCTATTAAATGGCTCCCCTAATGGATTTTTTCAGAGTAATAGGGGTATTAGACAGGGAGACCCTCTTTCTCCTTATATTTTTGTATTGGTGATGGAATTCTGGTCTATTGGGATGGAGCTAGCTACAATCTCAGGAAACATTCAAAATTTTAAGAAGAACAAGAATATGCAAGTCTCTCATATTTTGTTTGCTGATGATATGCTGGTATTCTGTAGAGCAAATAGGAAATCTTTTGAAGGTATAAATACTCTGTTAGACTCTCTGGCTCTTCATACTGGTTTGAGTATCAATCGAAGCAAAAGCAGGATATTTTACAGCAGAGGTTGTATCAATACAAATGAACTTAGCTCTATAGTGGGAATATCTAGAGGAACTCTGCCTGTGAAATACTTAGGCTTACCTCTATCAATAAATTACCCTAAAGCTAAGGACTTTATCTCCCTAATTGATAAAGTTTGGAATAAGATTGAAGGGTGGATGACTCACTCACTATCATTTGCTGGGAGGCTTGAACTGATTAAAGCAGTATTGTATAGTACAATATCTTACTGGTACTCTGCTTATAATTTTCCTAAATCTGTAATTCAAAGTTTAGAAGCTATATTTGCAAACTTTCTTTGGAAAGGCAGGATGAACGCTATTAACTGGAAAAGAGTTTGTAGACCAAAACAGGAAGGAGGTTTTGGCCTTAGAAATTTAAATGATCTATGTCAGGCTGCAGGTTTAAAGTTGATTTGGAGACTCCTAAGTGTAAATTCTCCGTGGACTATTTGGATGAATAAAAGATATGTTAAGGGTATTAATTTCTGGGAATCTACTTCTAACTTAATGGATTCTGGCACTTGGAAGCATATATCAGGTCTCAAAATCAAAGCTTTGAATTGCATAAGAAATGCTATTGGTAATGGTGAGTCTACTTCACTCTGGTTTGATCCATGGCTTCATGAAGGCAGAATTATTGAGTTAGTTCAGCATCCTTCACCTCAACTCACTGGCACAGAGAATTGGACAGTTTCAAGCATCATTCAAAATTCTCAATGGAATATAACGTTGCATTGTCTTATGCCTCTGGTGAATACAATATCTGAAATCCAAATTTCTGGGAAAAAAGATCAATGGTTTTGGATTCCTGCTGTTAGTGGTACTTTCTCTTTTGCTTCAGCTTGGGATCAGGTTAGGACTCCCTACGCTTTGTTTGAGCTTTACAACGTGGTTTGGTTCCCTTCATCAGTTCCTAAAATAGCCTGCTGCTTGATGAAAGGCTTTCAAAATTTGGGATTTCTTCACTTGAAGAATGTGTTCTTTGTTCTGGTGAAAAGGAAACTAGAGACCATCTTTTCTTTCAATGCCCATATATAGGTTTTATTTGGAAACTTTGTAAATTAAAATTACAGTTGGATACTACCGCTATTCAAGACCTTAGAACTGAAGCGATGCATATTCAACAGAAATTCAAGGTGAAGGATAGAACTTACAAACTGGCTAGGCTGGTTTTGAGTGCAACCGTGTGGCATATCTGGCAAGAAAGAAATCGTCGAATTTTTCACAATCAACGGTTACATAAGATCTTGGTCTTTAGGAGGATTTATGAGGATATTAATGTTCTTCTTAGAATCTGTAACTGGAAGGCTGGAAATGAGGTTATTCTAGCTAATTGGAGTTTGGCTCAGCTAAGTTGAGTAGACATAACTCTCTCTTAGTGCTTTTGAGTTATGTTTGTGTAGGGCAGTACTACCGTTCCTTATTCTGGGTCTTTGGTCATACTGTTATCTTCTTAATTTCTCTAGTTGAGGGTGACGGCCAGGGTCCTCTCCCCTCTCTGGAGTTTATAAAGTTGGTTAACAGTGTTACCTAACCAAATGATGTATATATGTACATGAGTTTTGATTTTAATGAAATTACTTATCATTCAAAATATATATATATATATATATATATACACGTTTTTTGTTTACAAGTTCATATAAATATAAAACCTATATTATTGTTTACATATATATTTTTTCATGTTTATATGTGAAAATAGTATATTCTAGTTTATAGACTTAACAAGCATAATATACATCTTTTATTAAGTCTATAAAATCAGTTTATGAAGTTTCAAAACATGGTGAAGTCAAATTGTCAAAACAAGTATGCTTTATTTTCATGTTTTGAACCAATTTGTAAAATAAAGAGCTTTCTCAAATGGGATGTGATTTTTGAAAACATTGTATATTAATTTATAGACTTCAATATCAGTTTATACATATTTATTAAGTCTATAAAATTAGTTTATAAAGTTTTAAAAGTTGGTTTATGTCCAATGTCAAAAACAAGTGTTTTTCATTTACATGTTTTGGACTATTTTGTAAAATGAAAAGATTTCTCATTTGGGAGGTGCTTTTTTAAAACCAAATTTCGTAGCATGTGTATTATCATGTCTATAATCATTTTTCAAAGATTTACATTTTTTTGAATTTGTTTGCTATTTTTAAAGGCAGTTTAAAAATCAGATTTCTGTTTTAAACAGGTTGTATATCTGTTATCAGTCGACTGGTCAGTCGACTGATGAAATCAGTCGACCGATCAGTCGACTAAAGAAATTGTCTACAATTTAAAAAAGTTTTTGTTTTGTTTTGGTAGACTGACCAGTCGATTGATGAGGTCATCAGTCGACTGATAAGGTCCGTCAGTCGACTGATGAGCTGGAAAACGCCTCTAACGGTTACTTCATCAGTCAACTTGTAATGACCGTAAATTTTTAATACTAATTTAAATAATTTTTCTGGTATTTAAATATTAAATTATTATTTTTAAAAGAGTATTTGTATTTTTCCCACTTTTTAGAAATTTTATGATTTAAAAATCTGATTTTATATTTATTTTAATGATTTTGCTAATTATAAATTTAATTATTTTAGTAAAACTTTTTGAATTAATAGTTAATTATTCATTATTGCTATTGTTATTATAATTTTGACCATAAATTTCCCATATTTATTTGAATAAATTTTTAGTATTTTAATTATTTTTAAAGGCGTATTTTCCCTGTATTTTCCCTTTCACCGGTGTTTCACTCTGCTTCTCTCTCTCTTCATCAACCTCTCTCTCCCTCACCTCACGACAACTCACCCCACTCACTCCGTCGTGTTTTTCTCCCCAAATCCCTCTTCGTAATTCCCCCACTCCTCAAAAGTCCCCCTCTCTCACCCTCACTCACACGTCTCCTCACTCTCTCTTTCTCTCTCACTCTCATTTTTCTCTCTCACTCATTCTCTCTCTTCACTTATTCTCTCCAGCTCACAATCTCACTCCCCCTCTCCCTGTCACTCTCGTCCTCTCTCTTCATCTCTCTCTCTTTGTCACTCCCACTCTCTCTTCATCTTTCTATCTCTCATCTCCCTCATATCTCTCTCCTCCATTCCCCCAACTCCCCACACGACCAGAGCTTCCCCTCATCGCCGAACTCGAGCTCCGCCTCTCACCCACGCCAACCGCCGATTGCCGCCAGCCTCGTCGCCCGCCTGCACCTCATCCTCCTCCCCTCCATCTTGAGCTCGTCGCACAGTCCCTCCGCCAGCCAAGCTCAACCCAAGCTCCGAACACTGTCGCGCCCAGCCGAACTCACCGCCCTGCCGCCGCAGCCGCCAGCGCCTGCGCCTCCCTTCTCCAACGAACAGCCACCTGAGCTCCCCTCCACCCGCCGGCCGAGCGCCCCTCCGAGCTCCCTGTCGAGCCCCTCCTCCCCCTGTCGCACCACCACCCGCGCCTCCCCCTCAACAAGCTCCTCCCCTGAGCTCACCTCCGACCCTCGACCCCTTCTCCCTCCGGCAGCCCCTAACTCCGACGAACTCAAGCTCCTCCCTGACCTGGCCTCCGACCCGCCTCAACCTGCTGCCCCGTCGACGACCAGTAGTCGCCGTCGCCTTCCCCGCCTCCGAGACCCCCTTCACGGGCTCCACCTCAACCACCTCTCTCTCCCTCCATCACCGTCGAGCTCGACCAGCAGACCCTCGCCGCCGTCGGCCTCCCCGACCCCCTGTTCACCGTCCGACCAGCCCCCAAGATCCTCCGCCTGACAAACCCACTTCCCTTCGACTTCCAGCTCCTCGCCCCCTTGTCGCCGCAGTCCCCGTCGCCCTCGTCGCTGCCTTGAACTGCTGCGCGTGTCGTCAGAACAGCAAGCAGCAGCACCGCCGCTCGTCATCAGGCACTTGGCCTCGTAGGTAAGATCCCACTTGCTCAGAACTGAATTTTTATATTTATTAGGAATTATCTGTAATTTTAGATCTGATATATTTATTTGCGTGGGATTGTTTGATGAATAATATTAGATAAATCATAATAATATGATAATTAGCATTTTCAGAATAATTATAAAGAATTAAAAGAAATTATTGAGGCAGCAAAATTATTTTTGGATAATTATATCAATTAAAAAGAATTTATTTGAGAATGAAATCATTTTAAAAAAATTATAATAATTTAAAAGGAATTATCTTGGAAAAAGAACCATTTTAGAATAATTATAATAATTTTTTTGAAATTATCTTGTGGAAGAAATCAGTTTAGAATGATAAATATTTTTAAAAAGAAATTAATTAGGAAAATAGACTATTTTGAATTAATGAGGATTTATCTTATAAAACGATTATTTTTGAATTTATGAATTTATTCTTTTAAAAAGATTATTTTAGAAATATTATAATAAGAAAATAACTTATTTTGGAAAAAGGGATTATTTTGAAATTAACTTAAAAGAATTTAAATTGTAAAAGAAATTATTTTAAAGTAAATAAATTCATTATTTCAGAATATTATTTTAGAACAATTTTATGATTCAAATTCTTAATCTTAATTATGTGATATGCCATGATATCGTTGCGCATGATTGGTTGTACTTATTGTTTCCCATTGTGTTTGAGAACCCCTAGCAGTTCATGACTTAGTGGCCTCGTGCGTCATGAACAGACTTAGTGACATGTGTGTGTGTTGACTGAGTTTAGGTGGTGAACCCGAGTTCAATGAGAATTATGGTTGATGTAGAAAAAAACGAGAAGAGTTGGGATGGGGAAGTTAATGTTCATGTGATCGGATAAGGCTTTTGATGTATCTTCCAGACTCATACCAGAGACCTGTTTCGTCCTGGGGTTGGTTTGTTGGACAAAGTGGCCTGTTTCGTCACTTTGATCCGTGACTTGTTTCGTCACCTGAGCTTTGCCTGAGTTCGGACCGGGCCGAGATCGGATTACGTGTAGTCCTCTAGCCGCCTGTTTCGCGGGATTGGATGCGCGTAGGGGATTTGTGAACAGCCAGTTATCCGGTGATAGGAGCGTTGACTCTGTGTGAGATGTGACCAGTGACCTGTTATAGGATGACTAGTTACTTGATCTCGTTCTTGGCTAAGTATGAGTTCTTGTGAGATGTAGTCCAGTTGTGTTTCTTTTCATACATAGATCGGAATTAATATTTAATAATTTACAATTCGAGGCATATGGTATATACATGAGGGTTTCCTTGTTTGGATTATTTCGCTCGACGTACTACGTCTCCTGTTGTAGATTTTTAAGTATTAATTCTATCTAGTTGTATGATCATGTTGGTTGGTTGATTGTTCTGATCGCTAGTTGCATGATCGACTTGTTACTTGATTGATTTTGTTAGATTTTCAGTTGTACATTTTCTTTGTCTTTCTGTTATCATATCATTTTCGCTTGGGTTTTCGTTCGTTCTATTTTCTTTTGTGGGGTCTTGCCATGCGCCATGCACCTGAAGTACACCTATTTTCTCTGGTGTACGTCAGACTTAGAGGAAGAACAGGTCCATCTTAGAGATACGCCAGAGCCGAGTGTTCTCAGCAGGAGTGTCTAGCAGATAGAGCAGAAGAAGAAGCCGTAGCTTAGTTATTTCCTTTCAGTTTGTTTTGTAGCACCTTCATTTCCTTTTGATCAGTGTATTTTTATATTCTCCATTATTTCATTCAGATAGTTTTGTTTAAGGGCACGTTTGACCGATATTATTATGTCTCGGATGTTATCCTATTTTTGATATGATATTTTTATTCTGAGTTTGTCTATTATATTCTTGCTGATTGTGATCGGGGACCTGTGACTTCGCATTGTATTTATTTCCAGACGCTTAGCGTATTGGATTGAGAAGAAAAAAAAGGGAAAAAAAGATAGTGTATATTTCTTCTCAATCTAATACGTCGCGGGCTTGTTCACGTTCCGATTCCCGAGTATTTTGGGAAGCGGGGCGTGACACAACTGATGGTGTCACAGTTAGATTTTTTAGCCTTTTACAGTTTTGGTTTTTTGGTCCTTTTGCTTTATTTTTCTTGTGTTTTGGGGTCTCTATAAATACCCTAATACCTTAGACCAAAAACCAATCATAAGAAGAAAGTTTTAAAACAAGTTTAAAGGGTGTTTAAGTTTGTTTTAGTTTTTGTTTCAAGTTTAGTTTGTGAAGCAATTCAACTCTTCTCCCTCTCTCTTGTTATCATAGAGAAGTTTTCCTAAACTCTATTTCTATCTATTTATTATTTTGTTTATAATTTCCATAAGCTAGATTTAAATTGAGTTTAGTTTGATTTTTTTTTATCAAATCTCATTATTACACACACCCACTTGAGCTTTTAGTATTTTCATACATAGTATAATTTGGGGTGTGAGAGATTGTAACCTTAAGTTATGCTTAATTGAGTTCTCTCATTATTTAGAGAATAATCATTTGTTGTGAGCTATTATTATGAGGTTCACTTTGTATTACACTAGTACACCAAGATGAGTGGGGTAGGTGGTAATGCCTAGAGAGGTTATAATTCCTAACACTTGAGGAAGACACGTGCTAGAGACCAACAATTAAGGTGGTAGTTAGTGTGTTTACATTGTGAGTGATTGTAAAGTTTTCGGTGAGCTAGAAAACCGAGTGTGAGGTGTAAACATCATTCGGGTGAGTGTAGAAAACCTGGCTGTGATAGTGAAGATCTCCTCAAGGTGATGAGCGAAGACGTAGGTCATAGGGATGGAACTCTGTGATCATATCTTGTGTTTGAGTTTGGCTTGGCGCACTTATATTTGTGCTCATTGCTCATATCACCATTGTCTCATTATTTAGTTTGTCCAATATATTGTTTACATTTATTTGTTTCACCCTTGTTTATATTGCTTATCCTTGCATATAATTATTGCATATATTATGTGACGCCCCAGGGTTCACAAAAGGCTGCAGTCCAAGGTGATATCCGGATTGTCAAACCTGTCAAGCACCAAACACCATTCTACGACATGTTTTACCATCATAGTCACTATCTCTCTAGTGGAATCAACAAATAAGTAAAGGTACAAAATAGGAAAATAATAGAAGTAGTACAAAATCAGACATACACAGAAGAAGTATATCAATAGATGAGCCAATTGAAATAGAATGAAAATATCTCTGAGTCTGAAATACATATACACACAATGAGTCAAATAAAATCTCACTAAGGCACTCAGCCTCTATAAAATGAATACAACTCTAAAATCTGAATAATGAACATAACTATATAGTGGAGCTTCAACACAAGATATAATTTAACCAAAAATAACAACAACAAGAGTGCCAGAGCAATGCAGTAAGATCACCTCCATCTGTCCCCAGGGGAAGGGCTGCTAGATGGAGTGGAGGCTCTATCTATTAAGCATAGTCTATCTATATCATTTTCCCCCTATCTAATGGAGTTAATATTTAGACACCTACAAGACGAGACGTAGTATGTCGAGCAAAATAATACAAACAAGGAAACCCTCATATATATACCATATGTCTCAAATTATAGATCCCTAAATACCAATTCTAACTCTATGAATGAAAACAACACTCAAAAGAAATACTCCGAGCCTAAACTACATAGGACCAATGTTACAATCTCAAACTACTTCTCAAGTAGTTGGCACAATTATAAGAGAATATCGTTCAACACAAAAATCACCATAGGCCATATCATGTATGCCACAAACCAAAGAATGTACCCTACTCAAGAGTAATCTAACATGGGAGTAACTATAGCTGATAATACATATATATGTGCATCTCCTTATGCTATAGTGATACTCTTGTAATATTCTTACTCAATCGCTATGCGGCAACATGTTTTGTCTCCTTATTCCAGATACATGAAATGATGATACTTTTGTAATATTCTTACTCAATCGTCCTACGGAAATAAGTTTTATCTCCCTATTCCAGATACATGAAATGACGATACTTTTGTAATACCATTACTCAATCGTCCTGCGAAATAGATTTTTATCTCCCTTTTTCAGATACATAAAACGATGATACTTTTGTAATACTCCTACTCAATCGTCCTGCGGAAATAGGTTTTATCTCCCTATTCCATATACATGAAATGTCGATACTTTTGTAATACTATTACTCAATCGTCTTGTGGAAATAGGTTTTATCTCCCTATTCTGGATACATGAATAACTATACTTCTTTATTTGTGCTTACTAATTCAACTTGCGACAAAAGTATGTTAACACAATATAAACTAAGCATACATGCACATATCTCAGTGTGCGTGTCCATAACTGATGTTCAATAACATCTCAGATGCTAAACAACTCTTAATTATTATAATATAATAGTACAAGATCGAGAAACTCTCTCGAAAATAACAAACAAGAGCGATACTCAAGAAACTTTCACGTTATATATCAATTATTTTAAATATCGTTCAACACAAAAATCACCATAGGTCATATCATGTATGCCACAAACCAAAAAATGTACCCTACTCAAGATTAATCTAACATGGGAGTAACTATAATTGATAATACAAATATGTGTGCATCTCCTTATGCTATAGTGATACTCTTGTAATATTCTTACTCAATCGCTATGCGGCAATAGGTTTTGTCTCCCTATTCCAGATACATGAAATGATGATACTTTTGTATTACTCTTACCCAATCGTCCTGCGAAAATAGGTTTTATCTCCCTATTTCGGATACATGAAATGACGATACTTTTGTAATACCATTACTCGATCATCTTGCAGAAATAAGTTTTTATCTCCCTATTCTGGATACATAAAATGATAATACTTTTGTAATACTCTTACTCAATCGTCCTACGAAAATATGTTTTATCTTTCTATTCCAGATACATGAAATGACAATACTTTTGTAATACTATTACTCAATCATCTTGCGAAAAATAGATTTTATCTCCATATTCTAGATACATGAATAACTATACTTCTTTATATGTGCTTACCAATTTAACTTGCGACAAAAGTATATTAACACAATATAAACTAAGCATACGTACACATATCTCGGTGTACGTGTCCATAACTAATATTCAATAACATCTCAGATGCTAAACAACTCTTAATCATTGTAATATAATAGTACAAGATCGAGAAACTCTCTCGAAAATAACAAACAAGAGCGAAACTCAAGAAACTTTCACGTTATATATCAATTATTTCAAATCAGCACATTTGTAGTTTTCTTCAGAATATATCGTAGTCAATTGAGCATATCTTTCTCTAGAAAAACTCTTTTTAAGAATAGTTTTTTGTTTTGAAAACTAGATTCATATAGCTATCATTTGGCACTAGTTTGGTTAAGTTTGGAGTTTATATTTTATCTCTAATTACCAGTTAAACGTTATATATGTGTAGCAGCTTTTCTGCAGAATGTATCATCAGTAAATTGAGCATATCTTTCTCAAGGAAAACTATATTTAGGAAAGATTTTCTATTTTGAAAACTAGATTCACATATCTTTCAATTAGAATTAGTTTGGTTCAATTTGGATTTTATTTGTTATTTTAAATTTCTAGTTAAACAGAATATATGTGTAACAGTTTTTCTGCAGAACATAACAAGCATGATTATTTGCACAAGAAATCATATTTAAACCTTTAATCATGTTTAAAACATATTGAAACATATATAAAACATATAACAACACTTAAACTTTGATAATCACTTACTAAGGTTTTCTCGAACATAAATCAAACTCTTGCGTTAATCTAATTAGGGTTTTTTCAACCTAATTAACCAAATTCTTCAATCTAAAGCATAAAATTTTAACATATTAAACATAAGCATGATTACCAAATAACTTAAAAAAGATATACATTTATTAAATCATATTTTTAACACTTAGGTATCACGAACCTAAGGTTTTCTCATCTTTAATCCACATGTAAACTTAATTAAAAGTCAAATTAGGGTTTAAACATGATTAGAACATGATTAACAAGTTAAAAATAAAATTTTAAAAAACCCTAATGATCATGATCATGTTTCTATTATAAACAGCAAAAAAATCATATAGATCTAACATTTGTTTTAGATCTAACAACAAAAATCTATTCTTTTTCACATTAGATTAAGATCTAAGCATGTAAACACAATTTAAACTTCTAAACTAGTTATTTAACTATGGGAATAGGTCTGGATGTAAGTGATCTTGCCTTAATATCATGTACAAGCCTCTGAAACAAAAAGCAAGCAATCTACAAGTATAAACAACCCGTTCTCCCTCGTCACACTTCGATGATCTCGCTCTCGTGTCGGTGTTTTGCTTCACAAAGCTCTCCAAACTCATAAAAAAAGACCTAGGGTTTTTGAGGGGAGAGGATGGCTATTAGGATTTATAGATATGATAAAAGAAAGGAATTTTCGTAAAAAAATACAGATATTTATAGAGGCAAACCCGAAACAAATATTTTTGACCCGAACCAGAAAACTTAGTCTAATTAGGAAAACAATATTCGGTATTTTGACTGTAATTTTCTCATCTGACCTCAGAATGAGGTGATCTAAAATTTGTTGGAAAGATGTTCAAGGGATCGACAACTTTGGTCTTTTATGCTTTTCCAAATTCTAAATGAATTGGTATGAAAAACATAAAAAATCATAACTAGTCATTATTCCCTGGTTTTCACTCTTTTAGCCTTTGTGCATGTTTTGTGCATTTGCACTCATATTTTTACAAATATACATTGAATTAATCTCAAATCAATTCTTATCATACTCAAACATCAAAATATATTATTTTTCACTATATAACATATTTATCATTATTTATCATAAAATATTCAAATTTACGGGGTTTTACATTCTCCCCCCTTAAAAGAATTTCGTCCCCAAAATTCCGCAATAGTATCTTAGAAATTAATAATATGAGAAAAGCACTAAGAGTGAATAATCCAGATAAGGAAACCCTCCTGTACACATCTCGTACCATTTATCCCTGAATATGAATCACTAGCAATATTTATACTTAACAATCTAAAATACGAATACTCCCACTTAACCCCTAACTAAACGGAACTAGTACACCGGGAAAGAAATCCAAATAAGGAACCCCCCATATATATACCATGTATTCCGAATGATTAGGAGCTAAGTATTAATACCCCCATTCTAGCGTTAAATATAAATATGACCGTATAGAATAAATTAAATAATATAAACATCAATAAGCTATAACCAAAACAATTTACCAACTCAAACAGTTGTGGATAGTCGCGACGCATATCCTCCTCGCGCTCCAAAGAAGCCTCCTCATCTCATTTCTATCTCTATTAAACTTTAACTTAAGATATTACTTCCTTTCTAAGCCTCTCGTCCTCTCTAGTAAGAATACAACCCATGATCTCCATGGTAGATAAACTTATCTGAAACTCAAATTCTGGTACATCAATCACCCTCTGCTGCTCCTCGTCGCGTAATTACTTCTAAATTATCAAAACATGGAAAACATCGTATCTACTTGACATTGACACTAGAATATCTAGCCAATACGAAACGGCTCCAAAATGTATAACTCTCATGAACGGGCCAATATACCTTAGGGTAAACTTTCCCTGTCTACCGAGTCATTGAATTCATCAGCCGTATTTTCAATAAGATATAGTCCCTAATCTAGAACTCTAACGGTCATCATCTCAGGTCTGCGTAACTCTTCCGACGACTATACGCTACAAGAATACGTTCTCGAATCTCTGTTACCTTTTCTGTAGTCTGCCTCACAAGCTCCTGTCTAAGCAATAAACTTTCTTGTAATTTTGTCCAATGAATAAACAATCTATAATGCCTCCCGTATCATGTCTCATACGGTGTCATGCCAATAGTCTATGATAAATGATATTATAATCATACTCAATCAATGGGATATAATCCTCTCAGCTATCCTGCAAATCTATAATATATAGTTGCTACATGTTTTCCCACACTTGGTTTACTCTCTCTATTTGTCCATCCGTCTGTGGGTGGATAACACTAGAATATCACAACTAGCTACTGAATAAATCTTAAAAACTCCTCTAGAAGTGTATTTTCACATCTTTGTACATTTTCATTGTGCCTGGATGCAACTCGATGCAGGGAAACAACCTTTCACACTGGAGAAAACATAGGTATGTCCTGAATGACATCCTGATACTCTGAGATGACTCCGGTCTCACTCAAAACTGACCCCGATCCCGCATCATCACCTCCTCGGCGTATGCCAGAAATGACTTCGTATTCTGGTTACCCTATGAGGTTGTTACTATCTATACAATCCCAACAAATGCTCACAAGCGTACTATTTTAGCAAAACAGTCAATACTAATATTATAGGATGATAACCATTTCATACCAAGAATGACGTCAAAATTCGACATCCACAAATACGACCAGGTCAAAGATGAACTCAAACTCATCTATACTGATGACATATCTCCTACATATACTCTCTAATAGGGACACCTCCTTTAAAGGAGTAGAAACTGATAAAAGAACATCTAAGGGATGTATAACTAATTGAAGCCTATATATGAAGGCATGAAATATGAAAGAATACGAAGTTCCTGAATCAAACAAGATTCGAGCTGGATAATAATTTACTACAAAAACTCCGCTCGCACTATGCTTACACGATATGACTACATAAGCTCAACTAGTGGCAGGCGCCTGCTGCGCTACTGGTGGTGAAACACATAGGTCCATCTAACACTGATGAATACTCTGAATAGCACAATTCTAGCCTATAGGCCCCTAAATCCTTAGAATAACCAGTAGTACGTCTATCCTCCTATGCTAGCCTCTGTCATGTTGGTCTCCTGCTGGTATACTGTGATAATCCTTCGCTCTATATTTGATCTTGTTACAATTGTATTATGTATCCCAAATTCTGCGTTGTTGCGTCGCTATCGAATCATGTTATGCTTTCTTCTTATAACGTCTTTGTTGCAGATGGTGTAAAACCCCGAAAATTTCTATAGTATATATATGTATATATATGTG
>BQKN01047225.1:0-18785 GCA_022839385.1 Asparagus kiusianus | reverse complement strand
CTTTTGTACCTACACCTGTTATTGATTCTACTAGATAGATGTTAATTATGATGGTGAAACATGTTGTTGCACGGTGTGGTGCATGGCAGGTTTGACATTCTTGGTTTCACCTTGGACTGCAGCCTTGTGTGAACCCAGGGGCGTCACAGTTGGTATCAGAGCTCTAGTTCCAGTATCCTTAGGATCATCCTGTGTCGAGTCGTGGAGCTAGGATAGAGTTTCTTTGGATTCATGTATAGAGTCCGAAAGGATTTCTTAGTATGAGTGAGGACGATATATGCGTATATCTCAAAATTTGAGAAATTTTTTTTATTTCTTAGTATGAGTGGGATTATGTATTTCTTCGATAGGCAGTACATTTCTTCTGCAGCACGGACTGGGAAGGAGCTTGAGTTATCCCGATTGTTTCAGGGGGACATGTCAGTGGCTAATTTTGAGAGCCGGTTCATGGAGCTATTGCATTTCACGGGCATGTGGCAGACAGGAGAGCGTCAGGCTCAGATGTTCTTGGCTGGGCTTCGCCCTAATCTCCGATGGTACCTCGTGTTGAGGAGATTTTATTCAGTCAGGGAGGTAGCTGAGGCTGCCACTTCTCAGGAGATCGAGACCACTATGTTCCAGAAGGACAAGGAAGAGAAGGCCAAGACAGGGCAGGGTAGTGACAAGGGCAAGAACAAGAGATGCTTTTCTGGACATCAGCAACAGCATCAGGGCCCTTATAAAAGGGAACCCCAACAGGAGCAGAGAGCGCATCAGCAGCGCAAGTTTCAGGGATCTTGTTTTAACTGTCACAAGGTCGGGCATAAGGCATCTGAGTGTCATAGCACACCAGCAGGAGCCCAGCAGGGCAAAGGTCCAAACCAGCAGCAGCAGCAGTGCCAGCAGGGCAGAGGTTAGGGCCAGCAGAACAGGCTTGAGGCACCGCCAGCAGCTCAGAGGACTGAGGAACAGATTCGGGCAGTTCAGGATGTTCCTCAGGGACAGATTATCCCATATTCTCCAACACCATCAGCAGAGCAGTCTTCAGCCACGGGTAGGGTATATGCAGTGGTTCCTCGTGATCATGGAGCCAGCGGAGCTATAGTGAAGGGTACGTTCTTTGTGAACTCTCTCCCCGCCCGTATTCTTTTCGATTCGGGAGCTTCACATTCATTCATCTCACATGCATTTATGACTAGACTCCAGCTCGTAGCTCAGCCTCTAGACACCCCTCTATCTGTTTCCACCCCTTTAGGTGAGGTATCGCTTCTGGAGAGCATCTGTAGGAGGTGTACTGTCAGTTTAGACGAGTCGGAGTTCATAGTGGATTTGATAGTGTTGCATATGTCCGAGTTCGATGTCATCCTTGGTATGGATTGGTTGTCTTCCTACCATATTAGTATTGACTGTTTTGTGAAGACAGTCAAGTTGCGAGCGTTCGATCGGTCCGAGATGATTGTAGCTACCTCTCAGGGCAACCGATTGGCGGAGTCATTTTTGGCGTACATCGAGGAGGTGATGCGACGGGATCAGGGAGCCGAGCTATTAGAGACTAGAGTTGTCTCAGATTATTAGGATGTCTTTCAGGACATACCTAGGTTACCTCCTGTGAGAGAGGTCGAGTTCTGTATTGAGTTGCAGCCAGGCACAGCCCCGATATCCCGCGCACCCTATCGCATGGCACCAGCTGAGATGAGAGAGCTACAGACCCAGTTGGACGAGTTGTTAGCTCAGGGTTTTATTCGTCGGAGTCATTCTCCGTGGGGCGCACCGGTCCTCTTCGTGAAGAAGAAGGATGGTAGTATGAGGTTATGCATAGATTATAGAGAGTTGAACAAGGTCACTATCCGGAATAGGTACCCACTATCTAGGATTGATGACTTGTTTGACCAGTTGCAAGGAGCGTAGTATTTCTCGAAGATTGATCTTCGTTCTGGCTATCATCAGTTGCGGGTTCGGGAGATGGATATTCCCAATGCACCCGCGGTATTTATGGATTTGATGAACCGGGTTTTCCGTCCCTTCTTAGACCAGTTTGTGATCGTCTTCATCGACGACATTCTTATTTACTCGAGATCGGAGGCAGATCATGAGGAGCATCTACGGATAGCGTTGAGGACCCTTCAGGAGCACCAGTTGTATGCTAAGTTCAGCAAGTGTGAGTTTTGGCTTTCAAAAGTCAGATTTCTTGGCCACGTCATCAGTAGAGAGGGTATAGCAGTGGACCCGACTAAGGTCATGGTAGTTCTTGATTGGGAGCCACCGAAGACGGTGTCAGAGATCCGCAGCTTTTTAGGTTTAGCTGGATATTACAGGAAGTTCATTTAGGACTTCTCGAAGATTGCGACACCGATTACACGCCTTACGAAGAAGGGTGTACAGTTCATATGGAGCACGGAGTGCTAGGAGGCCTTTGATATTTTGAAGGCTAAGCTGACTACAGCGCCAGTTCTGACCATTCCGAACAACGACAGGACATTCATTGTGTATACAGATGCGTCGTTGGCAGGCTTAGGAGGCGTATTAATGCAGACTCAGAGGGTAGTAGCCTATATCTCACGGCAGTTGAGGGTGCATGAGCAAAACTACCCGACTCATGACTTGGAGTTAGCAGCAGTGGTGTTTGCACTGAAGTCATGGAGGCACTACTTGTATGGAGTACAGTTTGAGCTGTTCACAGACCATCAGAGTCTGAAGTATCTCTTTTCTCAGAAGGAACTCAATCAGAGGCAGAGGAGGTGGATTGAGTTTATCAAGGACTACGAGTTCGCGATCCAGTATCACCCAGGGAAGGCGAACGTCGTAGCAGATGCTTTGAGTAGGAAGCGTCGACATCGGGTTGCGGCTTTGAGGTGTTCATTGTATAGAGACCTTACCACTCTGAGCCAGTTTGATTTTAGACCTGAGATTGGAGGAACAAGTGCATTCTTGGGAGCTATGTCAGTGTAGCCATCTTGGAGTGATAGGGTTGTCAGAGCTCAGTTGGGAGACTCTTGGATTCAAATCCGAAAGGAGGAGATTTCCAAGGAGCCTAAGACTGATTGGACCATTGGAGAGGATGGAGGTCTACGGATGAAGGGTAGATTGGTTATGCCAGCCAGTGCAGAGCTGAAGAGAGAGTTATTTGATGAGGCGCACCGTACCCGGTACACAGTACATCTAGGGACTACCAAGATGTACAAGGACCTGAAGAGGCGATTCTGGTGGAGTGGTATGCGGAGAGAGATTGCAGATTATGTGGCTAGATGTTTTTCCTGTCAGCAGGTGAAGGCAGAGCATCAGAGACCGGCGGGGACACTTCAGCCTTTACCCATTCCAGAGTGGAAGTGGGCAGACATCTCTATGGATTTTATTGTGGGGTTGCCGAAGTCGAAGAAGGGGAATGATTCGGTTTGGGTAATAGTGGACCGATTGACGAAGTCAGCCCATTTCATTCCGGTGAGGACCACTTATACAGCTGAGACTTATGCGAGGATCTTCATTCGGGAGATAGTTCGACTTCACAGAGTACCGGACACGATCGTGTCGGATCGAGGATCGGTGTTCACTTCACATTTTTGGAGGAGTTTCCAGGACTCATTTGGCAGCACACTATCTTATAGCAGTGTATTCCACCCCCAGACTGATGGCCAGACGGAGAGGGTGAATCAGGTGTTGGAGGACATGTTGCGGGCATGTGTCATTGACTTCACAGGCAGTTGGGAGGATCATATTCCACTGGTAGAGTTCTATTATAACAATAGTTATCAAGCGACGATCGGTATGGCCCCGTATGAAGCATTGTATGGGAGACCTTGTAGATCACCGATATGTTGGGCCCAGCCGGAGGACAGCTTGATGCTTAGGCCAGAGCTAGTGAGGCAGAATACTGAGAAGGTAGCCTTGATCAGGGAGCGGATTCTAGCCGCTCAGAGTCGGCAAAAGAGCTATGCAGATAAGAGGCGGAGACCCCTAGAGTTTCAGATTGGAGATTTGGTCATGCTTAAGGTATCGCCTATGAAAGGCGTGCAGCGATTCGGGAGGCGGGGGAAGCTTTCACCGAGATATATTGGGCCTTTTCAGATTCTAGAGCGCATTGGAACCGTGTCATACAGACTAGATCTTCCTACATCTATGTTTAGTATACACAACGTGTTCCATATTTCTATGCTCAAGAAGCATTTGCATGATGAGGAGCAGCAGCGAGTATTGGATGCACCGGAGATCGCACTTCAGGATGATTTGACCACTATTGAGATTCCGGTTTGTATTCTTACCAGAGAGGATAAGAGGCTTAGGAACAAGGTAATTCCCTTGGTGAAAGTTTAGTGGAACCAAGGAGGCATTGAGGAGATTTCTTGGGAGCGCGAGGAGGACATGCGTCGTGACTACCCACATTTGGTTGAGCAGGTAAATAAATTCTTATATTAATTTCATGTCTTAACTTATGTGCATATCCTTGGTTATGTTTACATTTAACGCTATAATGAGAATACTTTCGCTTAATTTTTAATCTTTTGGAACACATGGTATATGTATGGGGGGTTCCTTGTTTGGATTTTTTGCCCGATGTACTAGTTCCACTAGATTAGGATTTGACCGAGAATATTATCATTATAGATCGTTAAGCGTAAATATCTCGATAAGGTTATATAATAGTTCATATTTCAAAGTTCGTATGAATTCTGAATTTTGAGGATGAAATTCTTTTAAGGGGGAAGAATGTAAAACCCCAAAAATTTCTATAATATATATGTGTGAATTATTAATAATAAATAATTCCCTTAGGATGAATAATCATATATATATACATATATATGTGAGATGGATGTAATTATCTGTGTTTGAAAACCCAACAAGTGTGTATATGTGAGAGGAATCGAGTTATATTTTCCAAACTAAGAATTTTAATCCCAGCAGGTTTTTTTTTGTGCTGAGTTGTCGACCGGCACGGTTGACCGTGGCGGTCGACCGGACCAGTCGACCGATCAGCGGTCAGTTTGTTTCTAGGTTCGGGTTTTAGTTTTGGGCTATTGGGTTTCGGGTCGGGTTAGGGAAATGGTATTTATACCAACTCAACCCAGGAGAGATCTCTTCACCTCAGACGTAAACCCTAGCCCCTTTCTCTCCCCTCTCAAAACCCTAACTTGGATTTGGTGATTTGGGGAAGTTCTTGAGGATTTTTAGCGGGATTCGGGAATTCCAGCGAAGGGAATCAACCTATTGTAGATCTAGGGCTTTCATCAGCACCCAAGGCGAGTAATTTCTCGCCCAACCCCCACCCCTTTCAATTTAATATCAAGAACTGAGTTTTTATTGGGTTTTATTGAGCCAAATTCGTATTTTAGAATAACTAATAGATTATTATGGCATAGAATATGGATTTGGGATTTTATCTGTTTTAAAAACTCACCAACATTTCTGATAACAGATCTAGATCTGAAAATATCTAAGAAAGGAGTAAAAACCCCGTTTTTATTGTTAACTGTGATTAAATCATGTTTATACATTTATGGGATCTTGGTGGCAGAGTTTTAAGGGTTATATTCATGATTTCACTGATTTATAACGTTTTATAAAATCTAGGTTTTGTTTACAAATTTTGTTTTAGGTTTCAAGCTGACAGAAACCCAGATTTGGGTTTCTGTTCGCTTGGCGGTCGACCGGATCGGTCGACCGCTGAGCTCGTTTTAGGGCCTCGGTCGACCGTGATGTTTGATCGGTCGACCACGACGTCGATTCGGTCGACCGCGATGTCGATTCGGTCGACCGCGATGTCTGGTCGGTCGACCGAGATGCCTAGCGGTCGACCGCCAAGATTTGTGTCAGAGTCCGGTCGACCGGATCGGTCGACCGCCGAACCCTCTGTAGTATTTTTCCAGTTTTGGTATATTTGAGTATTTTTTACTCATATTCGGGGGTTTGTCTGGATTATCTGACCTGGTTATTAGTCCCACTATGTGTTCATGCATGATAGATGACCTGAGGGTATAAATTTGGGACATATCCACTAATTTGGTTATGAAATTGATAAGTAGATTTTACTACATGCATTGTAGCGATCTTTTACTACTTCTACAGTCCTCGTGTTGGACTATAATCCATAGAAGTCCTCGTGTTGGACTATAATCCCTCTCAGTCCTCGTGTTGGACGATTGCCGCTTATTCCATGAGATTGAGAACTAAAATATATGTTTCCTGTTTCGGATATAGTTCTTAACCCTGCACGTGACTATTATACAGCAGCTCACGACATAATAATTATGTAGATTTTGGTTTTGACACTTAAGTAGATTTAGACATGATATTCATGCAAGTAATGACATGATATTCATGTTGGCTATGTCCCAGCACTGTAATTATGCCCTGGTGTTTGTTGTTTTTCTTCTATTATTGTTGCTGTATTAGAACCTTGGGTTTAGTATTTAGGAGTTTATAAATTTGAGATATAAGGTATATATTGAAAGTACCCTAACGCCACTAGGAAGGAACCCTAGAGGGGGGGTGAATAGGGTTTATGCTAATCTAATCCGATTTATGCCAAATTAAAACTTATTAACAAATATCCTAGCAAGTATGATATATGACAAGATATATATGCAAGGATATATAACTAATACAAGGGTGAACAATATAGTGGATGAAATAAACTAGATGCAATAGGCGATATAGGCAATGAGCACAAGTATAAATGAACGCCAATGCAACTCAAACACAAGCAAATGATCACGGAGTTCGGACCTTCCGTCCTACGTCTCCGCTCCCCACTCCCGGGGAGAAATCCACTATCACACCGGGTTTTCAACGATCACCCGAAAACGCTTACACCACACAATATCGGTTTCAACGCTCACCGATCAACGTCTACAATCTCACAATGTAACTACACTAACTACCACCTCAAGTGTTGGTCCTCACGTATCGACTCCCTCAAGTGCTCGGAATTATCACCTCTCACTAGGCAACCGACGCCACTCCTCTTGGTATCGACTCCGTCCTCACCACACACTCCTCTTGTTGTACTAGTGTAATACAAGTGATCTCACAATAAAGGCTCACAACAAATAAATTGTTCTCTACAATGGATGAGAACACAATGTAGCACAACTCAATGTTACAATCTCTCACAACCCCAATAATACTATGTATGAAAATACTAAAAGCTCAAGTGGGTGTGTGTAACAATGAGATTCAATAAAAACAATCTAAACTCAATATAAAACTAGCATATGGAAATTAAGATCAAACATATAAAATAGCTAGATTGAGTTTAGAAAAACTTCTCTATATGATAACAAGAGATGGAGGGAGAAGAGTGAATGCTCAAACTGTAGAAGATGATCTCCTCAACTCTTGTGGAATTTAATCACAAAACCGAAACTCTTAAATTGCTTAAAAGCTTTTTAAACAAACACTAAACAAACACTTAAACCCTTGTTAAACTTGTTTTTAAAACTTCTTGATTAGTTCTAAAATATGAGAGCAATGGGGTATTTATACCCACACAAAACTTCAGCAAAAACCCAAGTGAAATGACCAAAAACCCATAAGAAAACAAAGCTGGAAAATAGCCGTTACTGTGTAACGGACACATTATGGGTCGACTCATAAAAATTATGGGTCGACTCATAGTTGACCGTTATAGGCCAAAAACAGCTTATGAGTCGACTCATAAATTTCATGAGTCGACTCATCATGCATGGGTCGACTCATGAGGTCATGGGTCGACTCAGCAGAAACAAAAACCAAATTCCAGAACACTTTATGAGTCGACTTATGACAGGCATAAGTCGACTCAACCTGTCGGGTCGACTCATGATATTGTGAGTCGACTCGTCAGAAACAAAATGCAAACTACACAACAGTTTATGAGTCGACTCAGCACTGTTCATGAGTCGACTCATGACATGTACACAGCCTGTTTTAAACAGTACATGTCAACATAAAACAGGATTTAAAAATATCAAATAAATTCAGAAAAATGTAAAACTTTGGGGAATGATTGTAGACATGCTAATAAACATGCTACAATGACTGGTTATTAGAAAGGACCTCCCAAATGGAAAATATCATCATTTTACAAAATAGTCCAAAACATGAAAATATGAGATACTTGAATTTTGATGTTTTGACATAAACCAACTTTTGAAACTTTGTGAAATGTTTGTATAGACTTGATAAAAGATATAAAATGTTGTTATGAAGTCTATAACCTAGAAATATAATATTTTCATAAAATTGCATATTCTATGCAATATTTTCAAAAACACAATAGAGTATGAAACATATGATTATATATATGAATGTAAATTTGTTTCATATCTATATAGCTAAACCAAAACACAATAATAAATATGAAATGTGTAATCTCATATTTATGAACATGAAAACTCAAAACTATGTATATATATATACCTGAAAACCAAACATATATGTATATATGAAACTATATATATACATGAAAACCAATTTAATGTGTGTGTATAATATTGAGCTTAAGGTACTTAACACACATAATATAAATCCTAAACTATATTACCCAAGCCGATCTTGATCTTCAATAAGCTTGACTTGGTACACGTTGCGGATGAAGCGAGATCTTGGATCTTTAACTTGAATAGCATGCTTCATTCCATAATTCCGCCAACCTCCATTAGATATGATCGTTATGACGCAATCCATCCATCCTCCAACTACATTGTTTGTCTAGAATACCTAATAAGAAACATAAACACTAGATAAACAATATTAGGAATTGTTTGTAATCATCAAAACAAGATTAGAAGATGTAGGCTCATAACATGAGACCTAACATATATATGAGGGTTTCCTTGTTTGGATTATTTCGCTCGACGTACCTATTCTCGTGTTGTAAACTTCTAAATACTAAAACCCTCTTCAGTGAGATTAATGATTTTAGATCTATTATATATTATCTGTATTTTCCTATACAACGAGCCCTTTTCCCTTGGGGTTGGTTGTGATGTTACTCGCTAGCGCTTTGACGCTCGTTGTCCCTCCCCCTTTCAGGTCATGAGCCAGGAGCACGGAGTGTCGCAGGTTGATAGCGGACCACTTTAGTGTTCAGCTTTACATTCTAGCTATGTATTGTTTACCTTGGGCTCCACTGTAGTTGATGTTAGACATTTGAGGACTATTTCATAGATGTTGTAAAGGCTGTATGCCTTATTTCCTTCACTCTGACTGGTTGTATTTGAGACTTGTTAAGAACTCCAGTTTATTTATTCAGTCATTGACTATGTATTTCCATTTGTTGGATGATGAGATATTTATTTGATCACTATCATTTCATCAGCCCTTCGTGTATTATCTTTTACTTGCTTTTGTACCTACACCTGTTATTGATTCTACTAGATAGATGTTAATTGTGATGGTGAAACATGTTGTTGCACGGTGTGGTGCATGGCAGGTTTGACATTCTTGGTTTCACCTTGGACTGCAGCCTTGTGTGAACCCAGGGGCGTCACAGTCTCGCAGGCAAGATCCCAAACCTTGATTATTTTATTTTAATTATTAGTTTATCATAAATTATTATGTGATTTTCCATTTTAATATTTATATCTGTTAGTAATTGGTTAATTAGATTAGTCTGTGATATATTATTTCCTGCGTGAGATTGCTTAACATGAATAGATGTGTGAAAGCTTATTGTTATCACTTAGTTGTTATCCAATAGGAGAGACTGTACATGAAGACGACTTCTGTTAAAAGTATGATTTATAAGCGTGCTTCAAAGCATGACTATACTTGCTCGACATCAATATCCCGATGTGAGGAGTCCTGAGTTCCCTCGATATTGATATCCCGGTATGAGGTTTCCTTGATTATTATTATTATAGCATTGACTAGACGATGCACTCTTGATCGGAAGTGTTGTGGATCACGGTTATGTTCATAGTTTTACAGAAGTCGTTCCACGGTAACTCCATGGCTAGTGCATAATATTAATTTCATCTAGTGTATACCCTGTATCTTGGATGATTTCTGATCGCTAGCTGCATGATCTCGTTACCTGATCGATTTTGGATGCTTTATGTCTATCGTGTTTTAGTAGTGAATTTGTATGTCAATTTCGTTAGATTACCAGTTGCACGTTCTTTTGTCGTTTCTGTTATCGTATCATTTCTCATTTTGGTTTTTGTTGTTCTATTTGTTTTGTGGGGTCTTGCCGTGTGCTATGCATCTGACGTACACCTGTTTTCTCTGGTGTACGTCAGACTTAGAGGAAGAACAGGATTAGCAGGAGTTAGAGGATTCCCAGCAGGAGTACCCTGTAGACGGAGCAGAAGAAGGAGTCAACGCCTATTCTTTCTATTTATTAGTTGATGGTTCCGTTTACTCTTATAGTACTTTCCATTTCAGTTTGAGCGATGTATTATATTCTCTAGTATTTCTTTCAGATAGTTTTGTATAAGGGCATGTTTGACCCATATCATTATGTCTTGGATGATATTCGTTTGTGATATGATATGTATTCTTTTATTCTGAGTTTGTCTACTATATTCTTGCTGATTGTGATCGGGGACCTATGACTTCGCACAGTATTTAATTCTAGACGCTTAGCGTATTAGATTGAGAAGAAAAGAAAAAAAATGATAGCGTATATTTCTTCTCAATCTAATACGTTGCGGGCTTGTTCACGTTCCGATTCCTGGGTATTTTGGGAAGCGGGGCGTGACAGGTTTTTTTGGTGGCCCATGCAGGTCCCGGTTCCGATCACGGTCCCGATTTTCCACTAGTGAGAATATAACGGATAACTTACACACATATCATGATTTCATCCGTGAGACTATTCTTGAGCCCTTATCCTATTCTCTTGATAGATTTCGTTTCGTCCCTATCTTATCACTGTTTGACTCCGGAGTTTTCCATCGTTCTTGTCCCATCGCTTCGCGGTTACCCTCTCTTTGTATAACTCCTATATCCTCGTACCGGTCGTTATTTATGTGTTATTATTTTTACAACTATAATTTTTTTTGATTTGATTTTTATATCATTTATTTGTATTGATTTTTGCATCATTCATTACTGTAAAACCCCGAAACTTCTATAATGAATATATATGATTTATTAGTAGTAAATATTTCTCTTATGATAAATAATCATATATATATATATATATATATATATATACGATGAATGTGATTTTCTATGGTTGAGAACCCATCAGGTGTTTCTATGTGAGAGGAATCGAATCATATATCCAGCATGAATATTTTTTTTTCGAGCAGCAGGCATTTTTGGGCTACGCGGTCGACCGTGGCGGTCGACCGCTCAGCGGTCAGAGAGTTTCTCAGGTTTGGGTCTAATCGAGTTTCGGGTCGGGTTGTGGGTTATGTACATATATTAATGTACCCGAGAGAGCCCCTTTCAGATCTGAAATCAGAAACCCTAGCCCCCTCTTCCCCCCTCAAACCCTAGGTTTTTGTTTTTGGTGATTTTGGAGATTTGCAAGGGTTTTCAGCGGGATTTGTCGGTTTTTAGCGAAGGGGATCAACCTCCAGCAGATCTAGGAGCCCATTTCTCACCAGAGGCGAGTAACATCTCGCCCAACTTCACCTTGCTTTGTTTCCATGTTAAAATTTGAGCTTTATTTGGTTTTATTAGGCCAAATTCGTATTTTTATGAATAGCTAATAGATCATTATGATATACAATATGAGATTTAGGCATTTCAGATTTTTAAAGCTCACCAAAGGTTTTTTATCAACGAGATCCAGATTTACGAACGTTTAGCATAAGTAAAAAAAAAACCTGTTTTTACTGTTCTACACTATGTTTTTGCTTAAATCATGTGTATATTCATATATGGGATCTTGGTGAAAATTTTAAAGATTTAAATTTCGTGATTTACTGCTATATGACCCATTCATATGTTGAGTTTTGTTAAAGAGAAAGTATTTCAGGTTTAGAAGCTGACAGAAACCAGATCTGGGTTCTGTCTGCCTCACGGTCGACCGCATCGGTCGACCGCTGGGCGCGCAGTAAGGGCAGAGCACATCTGCTCTCTGCGCGGTCGACCGCGACATCTTGGTGGTCGACCGCACCGGTCGACCGTGAGCATATACGCTGAATAGTGGAGTTCATCTCCGTGTGCGGTCGACCGGTGCGGTCGACCGCCGCACAGGATTGTGCAGGATTGGTTTTTGCTGAGTGTTTCATGTGTTCGATGGATTCCCTCGACTATCTGATACTAGTGTTCACTGTTGCCATGAATCTAAGCATGATAGATGATCTGAGGGCACCAAATTTAGAACTTATACGTTGAGACGCGTGTGAAATTTGTATATGTGCACTTTCTTCATTCATCTCATCGATAATCACTATTTGGCCCATGTGTTGAGAAAACTATGTTAAATTCAGTCCTCGTGTTGGACTATAATCCATTAAAGTCCTCATGTTGGACTATAATCCATTTCAGTCCACGTATGGACATTTACCCACCTGACCATGTGTTGACCATTTGTTAAGCTATGAGTATGACACATATCTGAATCAGGACATGACACTTATGAAATTTTGGACCTTTGGCACTTATTTGGTTATGACTGATACAGTAGTTATGTTCTGAGTTGGGTTGCATTTCTCTTTATTATTGTTTCTGTATTAGACTTTGGGTTTGGTATTTAGAGATTTATAATTTGAGATATAAGGTATATGCATGAGGGTTTCCTTGTTTGGATTATTTCGCTCGACGTACCTATACTCGTGTTGTAAATTTCTAAATACTAAAATCCCTTTTTAGTTTAGATTTATGAATTTGAGACTTATTATGTATTAACTATATTTTTCTTATACAACGAGCCCTTTTCCCTTGTGGTTGGTTGTGTTGTTGCTCGCTAGCGCTTTGACGCTCGTTGTCCCTCTCCATTTTAGGTAACGAGCCAGGAGCCCGGAGAGTCGTAGGTTGATGGCGACACACTTTAGTGTTCAGCTGTTTAGTTATGCTTATGTTGGAGCTCCACTATAGATTTTGTTAGACATTTGAGAGTATTGTTCTAGAAGTTGTAAAGGCTGTGTGCCTTATTTCCTTCTTGTCAGATATTTGTATTTGAGACTTGTTGAGTATTCCTGTTTATCTACTCAGACCTTGATTATGTACTTCTGCATGTTGGGTGATGAGACATTAATTCGATCATTATCATTTCATTAGTCCTTCGTGTATTATCTTTTACTTGCTTTTGTACCTACACCTGTTATTGACTCTACTAGATAGATGTTAATTGTGATGGTGAAACATGTTGTTGCACGGTGTGGTGCATGGCAGGTTTGACATTCTTGGTTTCACCTTGGACTGCAGCCTTGTGTGAATCTAGGGGCGTCACAGTTGGTATCAGAGCCCTAGTTCTAGTATCCTTAGGATCATCCTATATCGAGTCGTGGAGCTAGGATAGAGTTTCTTAGGATTCATGTATAGAGTCCGTAAGGAATTCCTAGTATGAGTGAGGGCGATATATGCGTATATCTCAAAATTTTGAATTTTTTTTTATAACGACTATTTTTGCTTTAAGTATATGTGTGCTATACTAAGCATGAATAGAATATACGTCTACTTTGACTCATGAACTTTATTTTTATTATGATCAGAGATAGATGGCAGGACGTGGTAGACCTCGTATCAGGAAAGCTAGCCAGGCAGAGTCACAGCAGACTCCATCAGAGCAGCAGCCAGCTCAATCCGAGCCTCAGCAGGCTCCACCCGAGCCGCAGCAGGCTCCTCAGTATTTGGTGGACATCATGGCTCCTCTCATTGCCCGGATGACAGCCATTGAGGAGTTGGTGACGACCCATATAACACCACGGACACCACCACCACCAGTAGCTCAGCAGCAGGGGATACCTGCCGTGCCTGTCAGAGAGAGATCCCCAGAGATCACACCTACAGCCATTCCTCTAGCAGTCCCAGATAGAGCACAGAGTAGGAGGCTTGGCTCCATATGGTGGAGAGGTACCCGAAGATGAGGGCACCAGAGTTCCAGGGATTACCAGACCCTCTTGCAGCCCATAAGTGGAAGGAGGATGTGAGCAACATACTTGACATATTATATAAATATTTTTATGAGAAATATGGGTATATATATGATTAAATAAATTATTTAGGAGTATAATTATTAAATAATAATATAATCATTAGTTTAAGTAACACAATTGATATAATTAAACTATTTAAATTATTAAATAGTTATGTCATGTACATATTTTATTATAGTTTTTATTAAATAATGACAATGATTTTTAATATTATATGACTTTATGTTGCAGAAGATGACCCTCACCTGGGAGGACTTCATATACTTCTTTGATGGGCAGTACATTTCTTCTGCAGCACGGACTGGGAAGGAACTTGAGTTGTCCCGGTTGACTCAGGGGACATGACAGTTGCAGACTTTGAGAGCAGGTTCATGGAGTCGCTATATTTCACGGGCATGTGGCAGATGGGAGAGCGTCAGGCTCAGATGTTCTTAGCGGGGCTTCGCCCTAATCTTCGATGGTACTTCGTGTCGAGGAGATTTTATTCAGTTAGGGAGGTAGCTGAGGCTGCCACTTCTCAGGAGATTGAGACTACTATGTTCCAGAAGGATAAAGAAGGGAAGGCCAAGACAGGACATAGTGGGGATAAGAGCAAGAACAAGAAACCCTTTTCTGGACATCAGCAGCAGCATCAGGGCCCTTATAAAAAGGGACCCCAACAGGATCAGAGAGCTCATCAGCAGCGTAAGTTCCAGGAATCTTGTTTTAATTATCACAAGGTTGGGCATAAGGCATCAGAGTGTCGTAGCGCACCAGCAGGAGCCCAGCAGGGCAAGGGTCCGAACCAGCAGCAGCAGCAACACCAGCAGGACAGAGGTCAGGGCCAGCAGAACAGGCTTGAGGCACCGCCAGAACCTCAGAGGACTGAGGGGCAGATTCGAACAGTTTAGGAGGTTCCTTAGGGGCAGATTATCCCATATTCTCCATCTCCAGTAGCAGAGCAGTCTTCAGGCACAGGCAGAGTATATGCAGTAGTTCCCCGTGATCATGGAGCCAGCGGAGCCGTAGTGGAGGGTACGTTCTTTGTGAATTCCTTTCCCGCCCGTATTCTTTTCGATTCGGGAGCTTCGCATTCTTTCATCTCGCATACATTTATGGATAGACTCCAGCTCATGGCTCAACCTCTAGACACCCCTTTATTAGTTTCCACCCCTTTAGGTGAGGTATCGCTTCTGGAGAGCGTTTGTAGGAGGTGTACCGTCAGTTTGGACGAGTCAGAGTTCATAGTTGATTTGATAGTGTTGCATATGTCCAAGTTCGATGTCATCCTTGGTGTGGATTGGTTGTCTTCCTACCATATTAGTATTGACTGCTTTGCGAAGACAGTCAAGTTGCGAGCGTCCGACGGGTCCGAGATGATTGTAGCCACCTCTCATGGCAACCAGTTTGCAGAGTCATTTCTGGCGTACATCGAGGAGGTGATTTGACGGGATCAAGGTGCTGAGTTATTGGAGACTAGAGTTGTCTCGGAGTGTCAGGATGTCTTTCAGGACATACCTGGATTACCTCCAGTGAGAGAGGTAGAGTTCTGTATTGAGTTGCAACCAGGCACAGCCCCGATATCCCGCGCACCCTATCGCATGGCACCAGCTGAGATGAGGGAGCTTCAGACCCAGTTGGATGAGTTGCTAGCTCAGGGTTTTATTCGCCGGAATCATTCTCCGTGGGGCGCACCGGTCCTCTTCGTGAAGAAGAAGGATGGTAGTATGAGATTATGCATAGATTATAGAGAGTTGAACAAGGTCACGATCCGGAAAAGGTACCCACTACCTAGGATTGATGACTTGTTTGACCAGTTGCAAGGAGCGTAGTATTTCTTGAAGATTGATCTTCGTTCTGGCTATCATCAGCTACGGGTTCGGGAGATGGATATTCCCAAGACCGCTTTTCTTACTCGATATGGGTCCTTCGAGTTCTTGGTCATGCCATTTGGGTTAACCAATGCACCCGCGGTATTCATGGATTTGATGAACCGGGTTTTTCGTCCCTTCTTAGATCAGTTTGTGATCGTCTTCATCGATGATATACTCATTTACTCGAGATCAGAGGCAGAACACGAGGAGCATCTACGAGTAGCTTTGAGGACTCTACAGGAGCATCAGTTGTATGCTAAGTTTAGCAAGTGTGAGTTTTGGCTTTTAGAAGTCAGATTTCTTAGCCATGTTATCAGTCGAGAGGGTATAGCAGTGGATCCGGCTAAGGTCACAGCAGTTCTTGATTGGGAGCCACCGAAGACGGTGTTAGAGATTCGCAGCTTTTTGGGTTTGGCTGGTTATTACAAGAAGTTCATTCAGGACTTCTCAAAGATTTCGACGCCGATTATACGCCTTATGAAGAAGGGTGTACAGTTCATATGGAGCATGGAGTGCCAAAAGCCCTTTGATATTTTGAAGGCTAAGTTGACTATAGCGCCGGTTCTGACTATTCCGAGCAGTGACAGGACATTCGTGGTGTATACAGATGCATCATTGGTAGGCTTAGGAGGCGTATTGATGCAAACTCAGAGGGTAGTAGCCTATATCTCAAGGCAGTTGAGGGTGTATGAGTAGAACTACCCCACTCATGACTTGGAGTTAGCAGCGGTGGTATTTGCACTGAAGTCATGGAGGCACTACTTATATGGAGTACAGTTTGAGTTATTCACAGACCACCAGAGTCTGAAGTACCTCTTTTCCCAGAAGGGAACTCAACCAGAGACAGAGGAGATGGATTGAGTTTATTAAGGACTACGAGTTTGCGATCCAGTATCATCCGGGAAAGGCAAACGTCGTGGCAGATGCTTTAAGCAGGAAGCGTCGACATCGGGTTTCGGCTATGAGGTGTTCGCTGCATCGGGATCTTATCACTCTTAGCCAGTTTGACTTCAGACCTGAGGTTAGTGGTACTAATGCATTCTTGGGAGCTATGTCAATGCAGCTATCTTGGAGTGACAGGGTTGTCAGAGCATAGTTGGAAGACTCTTGGATTCAAATCCGTAAGGAGGAGATTTCCAAAGAGCCTAAGGCGGATTGGGCCATTGGAGCAGATGGAGGATTGCGGATGAAGGATAGACTGGTTATGCCAACCAGTGTAGAGCTGAAGAGGGAGTTATTTGATGAGACGCACCGTACTCGGTACACAGTACATCCAGCGACTACCAAGATGTACAAAGACCTGAAGAGACGTTTCTGGTGGAGAGGTATGCGGAGAGAGATTTTAGACTATGTGGCTAGATGTTTTACCTGTCAGCAGGTGAAGGCAGAGCATCAGAGACCGGTAGGGACACTTCAGCCTTTGCCTATTCCGGAGTGGAAGTGGGCAGACATTTCTATGGATTTTATAATAGGGTTGTCGAAGTCGAAGAAGGGGAATGATTCTGTTTGGGTGATAGTGGACCGGTTGACGAAGTCAGCACATTTTATTCCAGTGAGAACCACTTATACAGCCGAGGCTTATGCGAGGATCTTCATTCGGGAGATAGTTCGACTTCACGGAGTTCCAGATACGATCGTGTTGGATCGAGGATCGGTTTTCACTTCACATTTTTGGAGGAGTTTTCAGGACTCATTTGGCAGCAGGTTATCTTATAGCAGTGTATTCCACCCACAAACGGATGGTCAGACGGAGAGGGTGAATCAGGTGTTGGAGGACATGTTGCGGGCATGTGTCATTGACTTCCAAGGTAGCTGGGAGGATCATATTCCATTGGTAGAATTCGTTTATAACAACAGTTATCAGGCGACTATCGGTATGGCTCCATATGAGGCATTGTACGGGATGCCCTGTAGATCGCCGATATGTTAGGCAGAGCCAGAGGACAACTTGATGCTTGGGCCAGAGCTAGTGAGGAAAACTACCAAGAAGGTAGCATTGATTAGGGAGCGGATTCTAGCCGCTCAAAGTTGGCAGAAGAGTTATGCAGATAAGAGGCGAAGACCCTAGGAGTTTCAGGTGGGAGACTCAGTCATGCTGAAGGTATCGCCTATGAAAGGCGTACAGCGATTTGGGCGACGAGGGAAGCTTGCGCCGAGATATATTGGACCATATCAGATTTTAGAGCGCATTGAAGCTGTGTCATACAGACTAGATCTTCCAGGATCGATGGCTAGTATACACAATGTGTTTCATGTTTCTATGCTCAAGAAACACTTGCATGATGAGGAGCAGCAGCGAGTGTTGGATGCACCAGAGATCGAGCTTCAGGAGGATTTGACTACTATTAAGATTCCGGTTTGTATACTTGCCAGGGAGGACAAGAGACTCAGGAATAAGGTGATTCCCTTAGTGAAAGTTCAGTGGAACCAAGGAGGCATTGAGGAAATTTCTTAGGAGCGCGAAGAGGACATGCGTCGCGACTACCCACACTTGATTGAGCAGGTAAATTAATTCCTATTATGTTATATATCTTACTTCATGTTTATATCTTTGGTTATGTTTACATTTAACGCTAGAATGAAGATATTTTCACTTAACTTTTAATCTTTTGGAACACATGGTATATGTATGGGGGGTTCCTTGTTTGGATTTTTCACCCGATGTACTAGTTCCACTAGATTAGGATTTGAGCGAGAATATTATTATTTTGATCGTTAAGTATAAATATCACTATATGTTATCTAGTATTTCATATTTCGAGATTCGTATGATTTCCGAATTTCGAGGACGAAATTCTTTTAAGGAGGGAAGAATGTAAAACCCCGAAACTTCAATAATGAATATATATGATTTATTAGTAGTAAATATTTCTCTTATGATAAATAATCATATATATATATATATATATATATATATATATAT
>BQKN01047223.1:17166-38170 GCA_022839385.1 Asparagus kiusianus | reverse complement strand
ATTTAAAGTTTCCGCATTAGATTTCATAAACACTATTCAACCCCCCCCCCCTTCTAGTGTTTGAGTGCCATTACAGCGATCCTACATCATGGACAGCGCCAAAAGGGATTAGTGTCGCACACGGCCCCTAACGGCGAAATCCTTTGGGTTCATCCGGATTTGCTTGAAGACGAACAGTGGACGGCATCCACATCGAAGAAGAAAACGAGGAGTAAAGAAAAGAAAAAGTCCTGTTACGGAGCCTCGGCAATTCCGGAGCAAGACGATGAAAAGATAGCAACTTTACCATTTTCTGATGAAGAGCAGGAAGTTTTCGCAACAAGGGGTGGAAATGAATATCATTACCAGTATCCTGAAGCTTCTAATCCTAATGGTACAACTCTTGCAGAACTGGGGGTGGTTACAACCCCGCCCATACCAATTGAGAAACCTCATAAAGTGGTTAAGCAGAAAGAGAAAGAACCTCAACCCAAAGAGGTCCAACTTCCGAAGCAGTCTCGTTTCAATAAACCTATTGGACGAGACAAACCGGAAAGTTCGAATACTCCATACCGCTTCGACGTCATGACTCAGTTAGCCAACATCCCAGCAAGGATCACGCTATACGAGTTATTGCGCCTCTCGAAAGAAACCAGGATAGCATTACAAGAAGCCTTGGCTGATTCTGAGGTATTCCTCACTCAGATCAAACCAACTCCTAAAGAGCCAGAGTCATCGGTGCAGCATTGTAATCTGGCAGCTACAAAATTCCCTTGCATCGCTTTCACAAAAGAAGATATGCAAGTCAGGAATTCGAAGCATGATAGACCGTTATATTTTACGGGATATATCGGTTCGAGCATGGTCAACCGGATTCAAGTCGATCCGGGTTCCGCTGTAAGCATCATGCCACTTCGGTTGATGTACCACCTCAGAATTCCCGCCAGCAAGTTAGCCTCCACAGGAACGGTCATCTACGGATTCAATACTAGTGGATCAAGACCGTTGGGAAAAATCCGGGTGAAGTGTCAGCTCGGAGATTTGAGATCTGAAGTTACCTGCTATGTGATCGATGCAGAGACTTCCTATAACTTACTGTTGGGTCGTCCATGGATCCACGGTAATCTTATAGTTCCCTCCACCCTCCATCAGTGTTTGAAATATGTCGACACTAATGAGGAGGTTAAGACGGTGGTCACGGATAAGCAACCATTCAAGGGGTTAGAAAACTATTTTACTGACTCCCTTCTATATGGTGCTGAGTCCGAAACTGAACCATCGGCCCATGGCACGGACAGCGGAGATGAAGCTGATACCGAAGCCGGGCTCGATTATAGTGAAGGTCTTGTATTAAATGACATTGAACCTCTTGTAATCGATCTTGACGGTGATGAATCGTCGGACGAAAGTTGTAACTGGCAACTTGCCGATGAAATAATAAAGAATGATTTAGAGTATTCGCCTTGTCTTAATAATGTAATGCAGGAATTGTATGATAATCCTAATCTACACATGCCAATTCGTTCGTCCTGCACGGCGACAAAATATCTGCAAAATTCAGCCGGGACAACGGTGATCCTACCTGCAAAGACAGGGGGTGAGAAGGAAATAATCTTTGGGAAAGGGAATCCATCCCCAACTCCTAATCTTTTCTTGGATAGTAACTCAGATGAAGAAAAGCCAGGACAACATTTCTCTCGGTATAGTTCACAAGCAAATGATTACATGGAGAGACAAGGCTATGATCTCTCGCTCGGTGAAGGTCTTTATTTTGGTCAAGGAATTAGGGTTCCACCCCGTTCTACCTATGTACCAAAAGGAAAACCGGATAATTATTACACTCATAATAGAGGTTTAGGTTATGCGTCGTCATCTGATGACGAGTGTGGCCAACAGATCATTAACCAATTAAGAAGTGTAAGCGGGCATTCATCCGATACTTCGATGTGGGATTCTGACACGAGCATTGGGGAAAGATTTAAAGCTCTAATGTCGAATATGGCGACAGTTGATCCTTCCACGACTGAAGAGGACGATCAATTGCCTATTTGGGAAGACCCATGGATGCATTACATGAACATCCAATACGGAGATCGCTTTGAACAAAGAGAACCTCCTACTGAGGATAAAGTAGTCCAAATTAATATGGGTGACGAAGCCAATCCGAAACCTATATTTATCAGCGGTGATCTTCCGCCGGATGAGAAAGAGGAGCTAATCGCCCTCATCAGAGAGTATATCGACGTTTTCGCTTGGAATTACGAAGATATGCCAGGACTCGATCCGAATGTAGCAATGCATACCCTTAATATAAAATCGGATGCTAAACCTGTCAAGCAACAGCAAAGACGGTTTCGTCCGCAAATTATGGAGGCAATAAAAGCTGAAGTCAAGAAATTGATCGATTCAGGTTTTGTTAGAGAGGAACAACATCCTGAATGGTTAGCCAACATCGTGCCAGTTCTTAAAAAGAATGGGAAAATCAGGATTTGCATAGACTTCAGAGATCTGAATACCGCCTGTCCCAAAGACGACTTCCCTTTACCAATTACAGACGTCATCATTGACAATACATGCGGATTTGAGAGGATGTCATTTATGGATGGATTCTCGGGATACAATCAGATTAAGATGCATCCGGATGATGAAAAGCATACAGCTTTCAGAACACCCCTTGGTGTATTCTGTTATACTGTTATGCCGTTCGGACTGAAGAACGTCGGCGCTACATACCAACGAGCAATGACGAAGATCTTTCAAGAGTACCTTCGGAAGACTGTCGAATGCTACGTTGATGACCTGGTTGTGAAGAGCCGTGACAAGAACGACCACATTAAAGATTTGAAGACGATGTTCGATCTTATGAGAAATCATCAACTAAAAATGAACCCGACTAAATCCTTCCTCGGGATGTCGAGCGGTAAATTTCTTGGATTCGTTGTCACAACAAAAGGTATTCATATCGATCCTGACAAAGTGAAGGCGATAAATGAGCTGCAACCCCCGAGAAATCTTAAAGAACTCAGAGGATTGCAGGGTCGATTGGCATACATCCGACGGTTTATATCAAATCTGTCTGGAAAATGTCAACCGTTCTCTAAGCTCGCGAAGAAAGGCGTGTCGTTTATTTGGGATGAAGCATGCCAAAAGGCGTTCGAGGATATTAAAGCATATCTAGCGAACCCACCTACTCTCGTTGCACCGAAATCGGGCAGACCGTTTTTGATTTATGTCAAAGCGACGAGCCATTCGTTAAGTGCATTACTTGCACAAGACGACGATAACGGTCACGAACAAGCGGTATATTATTTGAGTCGCACATTGGTAGGAGCTGAATCTCGTTATCCAATGATCGAGAAGGAATGTCTTGCATTAGTATTTGCTATCCAAAAAATGCGACACTACTTAGTGGGGCAGACGATTTATGTCATCTCCAACATAAACCCTGTCCGCGTATTCATGACCCAACCAGCATCCATGAATTGGCGTTTAGCTAGATGGGCTCTACTTTTATCGTAATATGACTTGTACTTTAAGCAACAAAAATCGGTTAAAGGACGAGCTATTTGCGATCTTCTGGCGGAAAACCCTACAAAGGATATAGTCGAATTATATGACGATCTGCCGGATGAAACCCATGAAGTTAACACCACCTCACATCAACAAGTGTGGCAGTTGTACTTCGATGGGGCTTCTCGTGCAACCAATGTGGCGAGCACACCCGGACGTTCTAAAATCTCCTCAGGAGTGGGGGTCGTTTTAGTGTCCCCGGAAAAGCATGTCTTGCCTAGAGCATACTCGTTGACCGGACCATGTTCTAATAATGTGGCTGAGTACAACGCGTTAATAATTGGACTCAATTTTGCCAAGGAGCTGGGGGTCGAATACCTTGAAGCTTTTGGAGATTCTCAACTGGTAGTTAATCAAGTATGAGGAGAGTATGAAGTCAGAAGTCCAGACCTGATTCCATACCACCAGGTTGCCACTGAAATGGCAAACTCGTTTGAAGGATTTTTCATCGAGTACGTTCCACGTCTCCAAAACGCGTATGCAGACGCATTGGCGGCATTGTCAGTATCATTGGCTCAACCTCCCGAAACAGAGCAATTGATTACAGTGAGGACTCACCAACTTATCGTTCCAATCTACGACTCGGATGTTAAAGACGCATACTCAACAGCAGTTGAACCCGAAGTTCGAGATTGGCGCTTTCCCATTATCGACTATGTCCTACATGGTATATTGCCTGAAGATGTAAGAGAAAGGGAATCAATTCGGCGAAGAGCACCGAGATTTTACTACAACGCCACGGCGCAAATGTTGTATCGACGATCGTACGACGGTCTTCTACTCCGTTGCTTATCCGGCAAAGAAGCAGAACAAGCACTCAAAGAGGCGCATAATGGAATATGCGGTGTACATCAACCCGGTCCTAAACTTTGTGATCGACTTAGAAGAATCGGGTATTACTGGCCAACTATGGTAAAGGATGCAGTTGACTACGCACGACGATGTGAAGTGTGTCAGTTACATGCAAATTATATGCACCAACCTCCCGAGTATTTGCACCCGTCGGCAACGTCGTGGCCATTCGAAACTTGGGGCATGGATATCGTAGGTCCTATCTTCCCACCATCGGTTAAAGGGGACCGCTTTATTTTAGCAATCACCGATTACTTCTCAAAATGGACAGAAGCAGTTCCACTTAGAGAAGTAAAGACGAGCGATGTCATTAAGTTTATCAAACACCATGTCATATATCGGTACGGTGTTCTAAGGCGAATAGTACACGATAATGGCCCTCAATTTGTTAGCAACGCATTCATCAAATTCTACGGCAAATTCGGGATTAAGGACGTTTCATCAACCGCTTATAATCCTACAGCTAACGGATTGGCCGAAGCTTTTAACAAGACTATCATTAAAATCTTGGCGAAATTGGTGAAAACCAATAAACGAGATTGGGACGATAAACTCGACGAGGCCCTGTGGGCTTATCGCACAACTGTCCGTACACCTACTGGAACAACCCCATATGCGTTAACATATGGATGTGAAGCTGTTCTGCCACTGGAAATACAGATTCCTTCTCTCCGTATCGCTCTCGCAACGGGAATGACAACGGAAGAACATCATCAGAAACGTCTCGAGGAGTTAGAGATGTTAGATGAAAAGCGCTTGGAAGCTCAGCAACAGATTGAGTTTTATCAAGCTAGAATCTCTCGGACTTTTGATAAAAAGGTTCGACGACGAAGTTTTAAAGAAGGAGATCTAGTTCTCGCCGTCCGAAGACCTATGATTCTCACTTCCAAGAAGAAAGGAAAATTTGAACCCAAATAGGAAGGACCATTCGTGATAGAAACAGTCTATTCAAATGGTGCATACCGCCTGGTTACTCAAGACGGTAACAAATTGATGATGCCAATAAATGGGAAGTTCCTAAAAAAGTATTACCCATAATACGTTCAGGATAACCTATGTAAAACGGGAAGTTCCTAGAAAATCCTATACAGGATATTTCAGGATAACCCGGTATCAGTTGATTATTCTCAATAGAAAATGATCATGTGAATAATTCATTCTTAATTATGATGAAAATAATTAAGACCCTTTTACTACTTTTGTTGAGATGAGATCTAATGACAGTTAATCTTTCCTCACAAAACCCTGTAATATGATCATGGAAAGGGAAACTCGATGATTAGTAACCCCACACCATGAAATCCTCACTGAGCAGATCGATCAAAGGTCATCGGTCTGTATCAATCGACAAGTTATGCTTGAAATCAAAATTGACCATCGAGTAATTCGTACAAATCAACAAATTCATTGTTATTTGTACCCTACTCTTATTCCTCTTTTGGTCAAACCTTACTACAGTTAGGACCAAAGCCAAAATCCCCTCTCGATTCGTTCCATGAACGAGAGGTCCACAAATTGAGTGATCAAACCTTCCTACAGTTAGGATCACCTCAAAATCCCACTTGGTCAAACCTTCCTACAGTTAGGACCACAACCAAAATCCCCTTTCGATTCGTTCCATGAACGAGAGGTCCACAAACTGAATAATCAAACCTTATGACAGTTAGGATTATTCAAACCAATCCAGATTCTTTGAGTGGAGATCCCACTTTGAGTTTCCTTTGCATCAGGAGATAGAATATAAAATTCTTCCTCTCCGATTTTGGGTTTATCTCTACCAACAAACAAGAGACAAGGAAACGGAATATGAAATTATTCATTTCCAATTCTGGGTTTATCTCTACCAACAAACAAGAGACCAGGAGTTGGGATATGAAATTATCCCTCTCCATTTCTGGGTTCATCTCTACCGACAAACAAGAGACTCTGAACTGGAATATCCAAGTTCTTTCTTCACAAACTCAGGTTCGTTTTCATAGAAAACGTGACCGATCTACACTTTAAAATCCATGCCATTCACACATGGGGGATATTATCTCTACCCCTTATTAGAGATAAGTCTACATCTAACACATGTAGCCTACACATTCAATGCTGTAGTTTAAAGTCTAAAAGAGTTTAATTCTTTTAGCCCAACGTTATATGTGAAACGGACTTAGATAATTCACATACTAGCCCGATTCAAACGGTGTCGGTAAAGGCATATCAAATCCGTTGATGGCTGAGGATTTGCCAAAAATCCTATAAGTATTATGGTTATTTATTCTAGAACAAGAATGAGTAATCATAATAAAATCTCAATAAGCAAAAAGATTCAATATATTGACCAAGAGTGTTCAAACAAAGATACAAAAAATATATGTTCTCCAACTACAAAAGCTTATATTGACTAATCTGATTTTCAAGTTTTGAAAGCTCTAATGCATAAGCTTGTTCAAGCTCAGCCGCCAATTTAATTTTGAAGGCTTCTTCGTCAACATCGTGAAGCGCGGCGACCTCTTGTTCCTTTTCAGCAAGTATTTTATCTTGAAGGTTCAGTTGCTGTAACAGGTTTTCTTCAGCCTGAATTTCCTGCGTCAACTCGGACTCCAAGACCTCATGAGCATCCTTGGCCATTGCAAGTTCCTCCTCTAAGCGAACTATTTCCGCTCGACTCGATTCTAAATCCCGGCGTAGGTTAACCTTGGCTTGTGTTCTTTTGCCAACACTCACCCTAAGTTGATCACTTTGGGCTTTTAGCTTTTGAAGTTCGAGATTAGCTGATTTTTGGGAATCACGCCAAGCTCGCAACCTGGATTCCATGTGAGAAACGATATAGGAGGGTATGCCTTTAGCGCGAAGAGCTTGTAGAAGTTCAACATGTCGCTTCAAATCAACCAAATAAGCGTTGACCGAATCGGCTAACTCATTATACCCTTCCTCTCTGAATCCTGATATAAAACGCTCAAGAGATTTTTTATAACTCTCAAAGTACGATCCTTTGAAGAGAATACGATCGACCATAGAGTTCAAAAAGGGAATGAAGCCTTGGAGATTGGAACAGATGACAGCCTTGTCCGGATCGTCGTCGACCAATAACGCTTGTATATGATTCGATAATGATGAAGGAACTGCGATGAGGGCAAATAAGTCAGTACAGAACATATGTATGCATACGAGACAACGGGATGAAGCATACCAAGTTCGACGGAAGAGCCTTCAATACGACTTGGTTCACCCAAGGATGATAGTCCGGATTCCTGAACAACCAAGGTTGGTTCAAGAATGATAGCTGTTGATGCACCCGCTATATCAGATGTTTTTTTAACTAAAGCCTCAGAAAACGGCAAGTTCAAACTAAGAGGCTCCTTAGGAGGGGATTCTACAAACAAAAGAATCATAATGAACATAATTGGGTGTTAAACGGAAACTTGAAGCAAATGAGGTTTAAAACTCACCAACTCTGGGCACAACATCAGCCGATGTACCAACTTCTTCAGTTGGTCTTGCTTTTGTTGCGACTGGACTGATCTGAGGGGTGACATTGACCTCTATCATCATAGGATCTGCAGGAGTTGTAGGTCGGGATTCGAGAATGGACGATTGAAGATCAACATCAGTCCCTACCCATGATGAATAGTCACGACCCTCAGGCTGAGGTTCAGTCTCAGTGATTATAGCAGTATCGATTCCGGTAACTGGTCCTATAATTCAGATACTTAGACAATCAGTCGGGTAAAAATATATATAAGATAAGGAGTTTGCAGAACAGAAGCCTTACTTTCAGAAGGACCTGCCTCTGCTAAACCAACACCAACCGCTGATTCCGTGGCCGCATTAGTCGCTTTCCCGAACAACAAATCAGAGATTTCTTGATGATCACCCTCTGAAACATCAATATTATAGTCGAAATCGCTGAAGTCGTCGATTTTGGGGGTGTGGGTGATTCCTCCTTCTATTGGTTCGCTCGCTATAATATCTACAGGATACATTGAGTTATAAATAACTTGTGGATTCAGACAAGTTTACCCCAAAATAAAGATTTGTTTTACCTTTGTTCGTCGGGACAAGTTCAGAGGCCTCATCACTGGCACCCACTTCTTTTAGTTTGACTAAAAGGAGACAAAGCGCACTAGTCATTAAAGGAGGCACACGATCCGAATCATTCATTTCTCGGATTTCTCTTCCGAGAGGAGAAAGATCAATACCTGTTTCCGTAGCTGATGGATCCATGTCAGGAGGTGGTGGAATACCAGCTGGTCCTTCTTTCAGAGCATCCTGCATTTGTTGGACAAAACTGGTTTCCTCAGTCTCCATGCCTCCGGGAGAGGCAGCATCATAAGGCAGTTCTCCTTCTTCTCGACTCCCTACAGAAGTTGAACAAGAAATAAGTCTGAGCTTTAAGAAATATAAAAGTGATAAAAACGAATAGCTACCTTGTTCATCTGAAGAAGCACTATGATCAGACGTCTCCTCTACAGCCGGAAGATGAACGCGTGGTTTGGAGGCGGATTTTTTCTGTCTTTTCGATGGACGCGCTTTATCCCTAACTCCAGATCCTTCATGGCGATGCTTAGTGCGTAATTCAGCTCTGGGAGAAGCTTGAATTTGAGCTTGAGCGGAAGGTCGAGATCTTTGCCGAAGAGCAAGAGGCACCGTGTCTTCCTCATCTTCTTCATCCTCACTGAGAACTTCCACCGTCATCCGATTCGGATACTCCATAACGACTCTTTCTTTCCTTTTTCTCGGAGCATCTGGTGGTTGAGCAGGCGCAGCAGACGGGCGTACAAGCCCTCTTTCAAAGAAAGAATCAGGAAGACCTGATCTTTCCTCAGAACTTGAACTTTCGCCCTCCTCCTCGGAAGTCTCCGTCTCCTCAGAGTCAAATTCTTCTTCACTACCAGCCGAGCGAGCCGGTTCTTTTCCCTTCCTTGACGATTCGGCGACTTCTTTCTTTTGAGGTGAAGTCCTAACTTCACGTGTCGCTCTGCTTGAGCGACGTGGAACTGTCTCTTCTTCTGGTTCCGGCATTCTTCGGTATTGGGTGACAATATTGGCAGCTATCAGCCACTTGCAATACAAGAAAGTCATCCGTAGAGGCGGCGCTTCCAAAGGAAGATCGAACTCAGCATTCGTGCAACCGGTAATGCTCTAAAACCAGGCCCTCGCACCATCAATAAGTCCTCCTCGGAAGCTAAGGTGACGATTCGGGTTGCCGACATATATTTGGTCGTAGCCGAATTGACGAGCAAATCGGCATGGAAGATATGGTTCGATAAGACAAACGTCTCTTACCCGAAATAACAAGTAACCGGGTCGAATGTTCATCAACCATCTAAAACACCCGACATCTAAGACGGTGCGATTCTGCCTTGGATCTTCAGCATCCAACAAAGTTGTGTTGTAGGTACCGGAGAATCGAGGGAAGCAGGGGAAGAATTCCCAACACGTGTGAATTTTGAACTGCCCTGATATGTCCGGCTCTCGATGTTTGATCCATTTGCAAGCTTCAAGATTCTGCAACAGAGGAAGGCTGGGATCTACCACCCTAGGAGCTTCCATTAAATCTGGCCGGTGAAGTACTAACCAGGCCATTAGATAAGTATATGGCAACTCCAGCTTCGGAACTGATAGGCTGGCGGAGGGTTTCTTTTTTTCCTGAGTAAACACAGTGATTAACTGCCGTAATCCACTGTGAATGGCAGCCACCATAGCAGGAAGCAAGGATAATTTACGACCTGTAGCTAACTGGACGGTCGGATACAATACTTCCATTGGCATCACATCAGAGGACTGGTGGGGAACTACACACCTCTTTAGCCACAAGGCCAGGAAACCAGCCAGCAGAGCAGTAGAACTAATCGGAACACCGGCCTGCCACAAATAAGAACGAAATTTTGTCCCATGCGGAAACCCATCTTCTGAATGAGAGGTGTAAGTCTGGGCGTTTGTTTTCTCCAACAGCCGATTGATTTCATTTGGGCTTATAGGAGACAATCCGCATACATCTTTAGAGCGGTCTTCTAGATTCTTAAACAGATAATCGGCGAATTGTTTTAAGCTGACTTGAGGAGACTTTCTCCTTGCTTTGGGGTCCATCTCGGCCGTAGCTATGTGATAGTGACAAGTCAATTCCCATAAAATATCATGAGTCACAGTTGATCGATCCTTCATCTTGTTCAGTTGACTGGTGGTCGGGAAGAACTCTTGATATGGGACGTCACCTATCGGCAAACCAGAAACCGTCATCATTTCATGCAGTGGTAGTCCAAGCTCCCCGTTTTGGGTAAAGAATGTGTTAGTGTCCGGGTTATAGATCTCGAACAAACAGAGAAAATGACCTACACTAATCTGCAAACCACTCATTGTAGCACGGATTGGGATCGCCAACCCCAAATTTGTTAACTCTCGCTCCCAACGTTTCAACACATAGCGAGTCATTCTGGTCCACCACCGCTTGTCTCCAAAGTAATGGACCCACCTATAACATCGGAAATTCTCTCTGGGTAATACTTTGCCCGCTACTGTTAACCGGTTCTTCACAGTATTGGCTTGCACTGTCGGTACATTCTGAGGGATGTTATCTTGTCCTAAGACACCTGGGTGAAGTCCTCGTATAGAAGCTCTCTCACTTGAACCTGGGGTGGCTTCCTTCCCGATAAAACCACAATGAATGTGTTCGTGATTTTCGGTCAATCTCCAGAACATTTCGCGGTTAACGGATAAATTTCTGAATTTTAACAATGAGTGATCCCGAGGAATCAAGGGTAAATATAAGAATAATGACCCATCTTGATGTAACCATTGTGCGGGTTTGCAGAATGCGACCTCCGGATCCTTCGTGGAGTCACCAAACAAGAAATCTGGCTTCCTTATGCATTTGTTGTCATCTCGTTCTGAAATCAGGGGAGTATCCGTGATTATTCGTCGTAGAATACGGCAACTACCTCGCTGAATCAATTCTCGAGCCCCTTCACTATAATCAGATTTAAACTGGGGAGCGGACTCTATTAATGGTAATTCCTCATAAAGAGAATGAGTAACGTTACTCCGACCCGTAACAGCATCAGCAGGAATAACAGTAGGAGGGAAGTGAACTGATGAAGAAAACATACATATAAATGGTGTAAGAATATTCCTAAAACTACAGAAAAAAGCGGTATATCTTACTCTATAAGATATAATCGCTATTTCATAACAGGTGTGACGATTTGTCATCTAATACATGTATAAAGGAGATATGCGTTACTATGCACGGGCATTATAACGGCATATCAAAACCTTTTAACACATGTAGGATGATATGAAATCGCCCCTGCATGTTCTGAAGTGTGTTTTGTCCAAGCAAAACGAACACTTTTAAGCGTCGATCCCCTCAAAGGAGGATGCCGGCTCTTCTCGAGAGTATCTCAAAGGATACAAACGAGGATCTGCATACAAATACAGGCACGTATATATGAAATTGATGAAATACAGTATTTAAATTTGTGAAAGGGTGAAAGAAACCTACCCCCATGCGAAGCGGCGGCAGGGGCAACCTCCTCAGGGGACTGAGCAGTCGAACGGCTTCGGGAACCTCGGGATTTACGTGGCGACATAATGATTATGTGATCTACAATGAAATACGAGAGGAAAATTAGGGTTTTGAGTATGCAATCGACAAAAGATAAAATTAACAAGACCGAGACAGTACAGACATGGTTACAGTTCAAGAAATTCAAAATTTGAAAGAGAAAGAGGGGAAACAAACCTTTGAAATCCGATGAGAATCTTCACCAACAATGACACCAAACGAACCGAGAACAAAGAGGAGAAGAGAGGGAAGAAAACTGGTCGAAGAACGCCCGAAAATCACCCAAGAAATCGCCGAAAATCGTCCAGAAAATCGCCCAGAAAACCCTAAAAAACCCTAAGTCCCGATTTTATACTCTCTGTCTCGCCGAGCGAGACAGTAAAATACTGTCTCGCCGAGCGAGACAGTAAAATACTGTCTCGCCGAGCGAGACAGCAGATACTGGGAAATTATCTCGCGGCATGAGACGGCAAACATTCTCTTAGTCAAAAGCCAAATGTGATACGGGTAGATACTCCAATGGGTATACGAGTTTAAACTGTTTCCCACACCCAATAGGAAGTTCCTGGAGAATATTGATCTGAATGTTCTTAAGGATAACCTGTTGAACTCTCAGTGAACATGTCAATTCAATGACAAAAGCTGAACCTACAAGAACAAATACCAGCTTCGATTCAAGATCTCGACAACGGTCAAGCGATAAACGCGACGCCGGAAAAACGTTAGCTATTCTACAAAGAACTGAATAGACTAAAGACAGGAGAGGTCAAGGGTTGAAGCCATTTGCAAGTCCTGCTACACGATCTACTCAACCAAGCATTGAAGGGATCGTAAGTAAAACCTATCTTATCCAAAGCATCCCAGACTCTTCTATAAAAGAATACGTCTGGAATACTTTGGAGGGGGTATCTGTAGGCGTCAAAAAAATGCTAATAGATATCCAAACACAGAAAATCACTCAAAACTGGGAAAATCACCCAAAAACTCAGTCTTTGCTGTCTCGCTAGCGAGACAGTCTTTGCTGTCTCGCCAGTGAGACAGTCTTTGCTGTCTCGCCGGTTGAGACAGTCTTTTGCTGTCTCGCCGGTCGAGACAGTATTTGCTGTCTCGCCGGTCGAGACAGTATTTGCTGTCTCGCCCAGCGAGACAGTATTTGCTGTCTCGCCAGCGGGACAGTAAATTTGCTGACTACAACGTTGAAATGGTCAAATAACCACCTCAATAACTGCCCTACACGTGTCCATTAACTGCCAAAGGACGTGGGAAACAACGTGGGCGAAAATCACGTGAATAACTGCCAAAATAACGGAGTTTGAAACGTGGGGAGGCAGTTACAGTAAAAACTACCCAGAATATTCGTTTTGCGCGACAGTATTTTACTGTCTCGCTGGGCGAGACAGTAAATTTACTGTCTCGCTGGGCGAGACAGCAAACACTATCTCGACCAGCGAGACAGTAAAAGACTATCGTGCCATACTGATTCAAGCTTAAGTTGTGTATTTGCAGTTACAGTCCCTGGAGGCTATAAATACCCCCCTAGGGTCACTTCTGACGAGGATCGAGCATTTGTTAGAGCATTCCAGAGCAGAGAGAGCAGAGATTTCAGTTCCTGGAGTGATTCCTTGACATTCGAGCTTAGACTTGATTTCAAGAAGAACGACTATCTTACTTCGATAAGATATCGTTTCCAATTCTCACTTCGATAACGAAGGAAGAGTCATAAACCCCCTCACGATCTGTGAATCGGTGGTCAACGAGCCAAAGCACTCACGGCACAGGCAAAGTCCCACAAAGCAGTATTCGATAAACGAATTCTGTGTTATTTTCTTCAAGAGTTATAATTTTTCTTATTTTCATTGTAATTTCTCTGTAATCGAAAGAAGATTAATGGAATCGACAATGGAATCAACTTTTGCTAAAAACACCCCTCACTTCCCCCACTCCCAGATATTTATCCCAATTCAACAGACACAATTGATAACATTTTAGATGATGAAATTATCTCTACTGGAGATGGTGGAACCCGGTGATATCTAATTCGTTGGAAGGGAAAATCACCTGCTGAGGATACGTGGCTCGACCGAGGTGATTTACAGCACATTGATCCGGACCTTCTAGAACGATATGATAGTTTTTCTACCCCTGACTCGACAGAATCGAGTTCTCTCCCACCTGGGGAGAATGATGCGGACATCCAGGCACGTGCACGAGATTTTCGACATGTTTATCAGCGCAGGAGACGCTGTATTTTAGCTTTGCATCAGATCCCTGCTATGTGGTTTTAGTTTAGATGGAATCGAGTCTATATTTTCAGTTGTTTTCTTTTAAGAGGTGTAGTTTAGTTTTGTTTAATAAGAGCCTTGTGTTTAGTCCCACATCGGATGTGGAGAGAGATGAGATATTTTGTAAGCCTATTTAAAGGCGGGTTGATTTGTAATCTGAATAAGGAATTTTGATAAAAAATATTTGAGTTTTCTCCAAGTAATGAAAATTCTTTCCCTGAGTATTTGGTGTGTGAAACCCAAGAATTAAATCTAGGTGTGTGAAACCCTAGTTTCTTATCCCCATTCCCCTTCAAATCCAACCATTCAATATCCCCCACAAATACATCCCCATCACTCTTTACAAAAGAAAAGAAAAGAAAAAAAACCTAGTTCTAATTCCCCCCCCCCCCAGCCGTCAGCCCCAAATCCCCATCCTCTCCTCTTCCCTAAGCAGCGCCACCCCCTTCTCTTCCTCCACTCGCGCACAGCCCCAACACCCGTCGCCTCCCTATCAGTCGCGGCCGTCGCCTCTCTATCAGTCACGTCCACGAGCAGTCGAGGCCCTCATCAATCATCCGCCGCCCGATTCCCCTTCCCTAGATCTCTCCGATCATCAAACCGTCGCCGCCTCCTTCCAGCCGAGGTCCCCACCAGCCCCGACACCTCCTCCCTCGACACCGAGCAGACCCGCCTCACCCGTTTCCCCCTCCATCTCCGACAGTCAATAGCTGCCGCCTCCTTCCAGCCAAGGCCCCCACCAGCCCCGACGCCTTTCTCCCTCGACGCCGAGCAGTCGCCGCCCCACCTGCTCCTCCCACGCCGCCGATGTTCTCACCCTCCGCAGGATCCTCGAACACGACCTCCAGATCTCGACCAATACAATCTGCTCCTCCTCCACCAATGATCAACCTCCACCAGTGCATCAATCATCAGATCCGATCAACCTGCACAACGAAAATAATATAGCGAATTAGAATCACAGATTCTATCAGGTAATCTTCAAATTCAACTGTTAGAATATTGTTAGGTTCCTCCTTTAAATTATCTCTAATCTGTTATCAAATTACTGTTGTCCATATGCAAACTTGTGAGATGTGTGATCCGTTGACTCTTTAGTTTGCTAAAATTTGATATTAAAATTTGAACCATACCATCGTAACTGGAATTGTGTTTATTTTCAATAAGATTCTAATGGTTTAGAACTATACTTGCAATTTAATTCAATATTAAGGAGTTTGAATCTATTTCCTACACGATCGTGAATTAGTTGGTGAATCATTGTGAAACTTCAATTAAATTGTTGATCTCCTAAATACACGCACTCTGTTTCACATCAAGCGCTCATGTCCTTTATCTCAAACTCACTCCCAAGTTAAGATTTTAACATATCTATCTTCACCTTGTTTCTCAAAACAATAAGCATGTCATCCACTTACAAAAAAAGATAGATATAATCACCTTCACGAAGCTTCCCAATGTAGACACAACAGACATAATCGCTTCTAGAGAACACATGCTTTAGCATGAATGAGTCAAATCACTTGTACCACTGTCGAGGAGATTGTTGTAATCCAGAAAGTGATTTCCTCAAGCGATATATATGATTCTCCTAATCCTCAACCTTGTAACCCTCAGGCTGATACATATAAATTTCCTCCAAGTTTTCGTGCAAGAAGGTTGTTTTAACATCGAGTTGTTCCAGCTCAAGATCATCATGAGCAATAATTTTCATGGTGATTTTGAGATCCCAACAGTCTTAACACCATTATTCTCGAGCGCCCTAGCTTTTGATAAAGTTATCATGGATTTTATGCCCTTGGTAACATCTCTGCTGATCAGGAACTTGGAATCTTCTGTACACTAAAGACAAAGGCGATAGCCTTTTATGCTCTTTGCAAAACCCAATAATATTGCCTTTTTAGCACTCGTGTCAAGCTTTCCCTCGTTAACGTGATAGTAGGCTGTACATCTGAAAATTCTGAGCCTATTGTAATCTGCATGCTCCCCTGACCATACCCGATAGTAGGCTGTACATCCGAAAATTCTGAGCCTATTGTAATCTGCATGCTCCCCTGACCATACCCGATAGGGTACATCACCCTCTAATGTCAAATGTGAAGAACGATTCACTATGTAACAAGCTGTAGCAATCACTTCTGCCCACCATTCTTTGCCCAAACCAGCATATAATCGCATACTCATTGCTTTCTCTCGTAATGTACGGTTCAGTCTCTCTGCGACTCTATTCTGTTATGGTGTAGACCTGACTGTCTAATATCGATCAATACTCTCCTGATCACAGAACTTCTTGAAAGCATCATCTGTATACTCTATACCGTTATTAGATCTCAGTATCTTTAATTTCCTGCTTGTTCTGTTCTTAACCATTACTTTTCACTTCTTGAATGTCTCTAATACCCCATTCTTATGCTTTAAGAAAATAAACCCAAGTACGTAAAATAATCATCTATAAACGAGATAAAATATATGGAGCCGCCCTTGGAAATTGTCGAAACCAGACCCTAAATATTTATATGCACATAGTCTAATATACTTATGCTCTTGTGCTTGCTTTTCAAGAACTGGACCCTGTGCGTCTTTCCGTACACACAATCCTCGTAAAAAATCATACAAGGTTTCTTCGTGTTCTTCAGCAAACCTTCTTTACCGAGCAGATCTAGACCCTTCTCTGACATGCCCAAGCCGCCTATGCCATACCCGAGTGTGCTCACATAGGTCTCTATCATTTTTATTAGTTCCAACTGCTGCATCTCCTGTCATTATCGTACCCGAGAGAGTATATAGGTTACTGTGATGAATGCCCTTTATCACTACTAAGAAACTTCGAACGACCTTCTTTACTCCGTTCTCTGTAACTATCTTACAGCCACCAGAGTCCAAAGCACCAACTAAGATAAGATTTTTTCGTAAGTCGGGAACATGCCTCATATCTGTCAGGGTTCTGACCACTCCATCATGCATCTTGATTTTGATATCACTAAGCCCCACCATTTTACAAGCATGGTTATTCCCCATCAATACGGTTCCACCATCAATGCTTTTATAACCAGTAAACCACTTCCTATTTGGGCACATATGGTAAGAGCAATCTGAATCAAGAATTCACTTACTAGAGGTATCTTCACCATACGTAACGGTGTAGCATTCTTTTTCGCTCCCTTCCTCCGAGACATAACTCGTTGATAAACACGTAAAAAATGCATTATCCTAGTGTGTTTCAAGCATGATTTACGAGTGTTTAATGCATATTTCATGTTTAGATCGAGGATACTGCTATGATTTGTGTTCTTATATGTAGGTAATGGCTCAAGATTGAAAGATTTGATGATCGTTGGAAGTTATACAAGAGTTTGAAGCAACAAGATTTCGAATGCATGGTTCGTGAAGAAAATGGATGCACAAGTATGAAGAACTAGAATTTCGACCATGATGCAATTTGAATTCAGAAAAACTTAAAAGATAAAAGTTGTAGATCTCTTCAACAGGTTTCCAATGCAACTTGAATCACCTCATTCTGAGGTCGGACGCAAAAGTTATAGCCAAAAAACCAAAAACTGAACAAACAAGCACAAAATCAGCAAAAAACAGATTCCACCACACCCTGGTGTGGTGCGCGCCACACCCATGGCGCGGACGTTATCTTTTTCCAGATTTTTTAGGGACATATAAATAGATATTTTGGCTTAGGGTTTGGATATTTTTGGTTATGTTCTCTTAGCCATCAATTAGCAATTATTTTAGAGTTCGAGCGTTGAAGAAAGACACTAATTTCTTGTACAAGATTGGATTGCAAGTTTTGATTTTGGAGATTTTAATTGAAAGACGGGTTAATTCTTTCCTCTCTTTGATTTATTTCTTCTTATGATTGATTTGCATAATTATTTGATGTATTCTCTTAGCTCAATCATGTGTGAGTAGATTTCTAGTCTAGGATTGGGAAAGAACCTAACTTTTTGGTGATTGATGATGAATTGATATAGGTTCTTGGTGAAAGTTTAAATCTTTAAACTTGTTTTCTAGTGTTTTAATTTTGTTGATTCGCTTGATCACCGTATTAGCAATCATAGGTAATTAATTGAAGGACTGAAATGTGAAGATTAATATCGGATCTCTAGAAATTAAGCAGGGAGCTCGAACCACGAAAGTAGACTAGATTCGTTGGGGATTTGAATTGGATTAGCATGAAGCTTAATGAGTTTAATTTAATCTTGGTTCCACAAAAGTAGGTTCATTGAGATTAATTAGGCACGATCTTTAGATCTTAAAAGAGGCTTTAGATTAATTTAGGTTAATTCATCCTTTTTAGTTTAAACCAACACTGAGAACTGAAATAATTCATCATTGAGCATCGAAGTTGTGGTGATAACCCAATCCTGGCTCTTCATTATATTGAATTCCACCTAATTAGTTATTATTTTATTTTTTTTAGTTTTCATCTCTTCTAATTTACTCATTAGTTTAGCTAGTCGAATAACGTGAAATTTGGTAATTAATCCTAGTCCCTGTGGGATCGACCTTGATAGCTACAACGAGTCTGTGCGCTTGCAGATTTAGCCTACCACTCGTCTCTTTCTTACCTTCTCTTCTCTTGGTCTTATTGTTGTTGTTCTTCCCACATACTCTCTTGTTAGGACAATCAATCTTAAAATGTCTAAGCTCACCTCATTTGAAACACGAACTTCCTGCAAGATGTCTCGATTTCGATCTAGACTTTTCTTCCTTGTCTTTTTCTCGCTTATTGCTCCTTCCTCTTACAAATAATCCATGTGCTTGCTCCGTAACACTAGTGGCCATATCACTAGTTGTAATTTTCCGAAGATCATCCGCTAGAAGCGTCATTCTAGTCCCATCCATCTTCAAATTGTTACCTACAAGTATCAATGTTTGTACCAGGTTTTCATAAGACTTCAATAAAGAAAGAAGTAGCAGAAGTGTTTGATCCTCATCTTCTACTGTCACATCAATGTCATTCAAATCCGATATGATCCTATCGAACTTGTTGATGCATTTCCAGATTGATGATCCTTCCTCCATCTTGCAAGTATACAATTTAGATTTTAAGTAGATCCGATTTGTTAGACACTTCGTTATGAAGATACTCTTTAACTTTGACCACACACCCGTGGTTGTTTCCTCTCCATCTACTAAAAAAGCTACATCCCTCTTAAGGCATAGGATAATCGATGTTCGTGCTTCGAGATCTAACTATTCTCAATCCTCATCTGACATATCTCTATGCTTCTTTTCTTTTCCTACCAAAGCCTTGTGCAATTTCTGCAAAATCAACGAGTTTTCATTTGCATCCTCCAATAGGAAAAATTATTCTTCCCATTGAACTTTTCAATCTCATATTTTTCCACTTTGACTGTTTTACTGGTAAACGTCATTCTCCGCTTGTTTTAGTAAATCCGCTTCTCTCAGAAATTTTAACAAATACCTTGTGTGCATCACACAATAACCAAGCACCACCTCAAATCAGAAAGTTTTACCATCACCAAGTTGATCAATGGGCTCTGATACCAATTGTTGGGGGGCACGACACGCCCACCTCGCTGCAAAAGCGAATCACCTTGAGAGAAATCTCTGGCTTTTGTTTTCACAAATCTCGATGTTCCTGTTTCATGATGGAAATAAGAACAGAAATAATATATCTCAGCAAGGTGAGATATACACTCTTCTCAATATCAGATCTAGGTCTGAATATCGAGGAAACCAACTTGCTTACGTCCACGGGAAGGGATGATAGGAGATTCCACTATGAAGGAGAACACCGACAACTTGCACAACCAGCAAGCTCATCCCAAAGAGAAGAGGCTTCGATTTTACCCAAGAAAACTGACCTCTTTCTTGTACAATCGCTCCAACTCTCTCTTTTTTCTCTCCTCAAGATCTCACTTTTTAGATCTGAAAAACTCACTCTGCAGTCGCCTAAAACCTCAAAAACCCCTCTAAGAAACCCTAGGAACGAGTTCATATTTATACCCAAAGAATTAGACCCGATAACAGGCCCAAAAAAATCGCATCTGAAAAATCTCGTTGGCCGTCTCGAAGCCCCCGCGCGCGAGACACACTCACGCCGGCGAGACACCTTTTGGTGTCTGGCCGGCGAGACACCCCGCTGTTCACATAAAGCAATCTAGCTTTTAGTTAATCATTCTTCACTAACTTTTCTTGATGTTAACATTCCCAAGAGAATCTACCCAGTATTAGAAATCAATTCACAGTAAAAAAAAGTAGGAGCAAAACAGGATCAATAGGAACTACTAATTTGCTCAAAATGTAGCCGCGGCGCCAACTATGAATTTTATTGCAAAAGACCAAACATAAGATAAAGCAACAAAATAGAATCTAATTAAACCAATCAAAAAATAAACAAATTTAACAAAATACCAAGAATCCCAGATCCGATCATCCCATCCATGACACGCTCATCGCGGATTCAGCCGCCATCATACTCTGCTTCTGCCTCCTCAAATTCCCAGAATTCTTCCTCCTCCCTTCAGCATGAACGGCCGAACTCGCGACCATAGAACAATCCTTCAACTCCTTGAGACAAGAATAGCTCTTCCTCATCGGGGAGCACATAACCCCACCTGATGCCCTCGTCGACACGTGCTTCGGGGTTGCAGGAGGCGGGGTGCCAAATGGCGCGTGCCCGCGCTTCGGGGTTGAAGGGGGCTTCTTGTTTTCTTTCCTGAAGGCCATTGAGAAATCTCGGATGGATCGTGAGACCGTCGGGGGGCTTGGTTTCCTTGACGGAGTTGGA
>BQKN01047223.1:5978-17156 GCA_022839385.1 Asparagus kiusianus | reverse complement strand
CGAGCATTGAGAGAACGAGAGGGGGGTGCTTCGCTTTGATGGCTTTGAGGAGTTTGCAACGGTCGAAAATTTAAAGGGGTTTTTTGTTTGTTTGGGACGGTTGGCTTCGTTTGTAACGGCTACAAAATTGGACTTTCTATGTGAAATTCTCGGAGTGGGCCGGCTGAGAACAAGTCATCGAGCAATCTTTGTACATTTGGGGAAGGGTAGAGTTAATCTCCAGGCATATATAATATTAATTAATGTGGGGGGTGAAATTACTAGCAAAAAAAATATTTACATGAGAGCTTCTACAACAGCTGTAGTGGTATGAGTCACACCCTGTTACTCCGTTGGTCACAACAAAATAAATGGATTTCATCGCTCATTTTTCTTGACATGTCATTTTCCAAGTTGGTTGGTCGTCCGTGTCCCTCAAATCTTTATATTTGTAATTTAGACGCCCAAATCTATTAAGTTGTTTTATGCAGCACCAACATTTAAAAACCTAATGGATTTACGGGTTTAGATTTCAAATATAAAGATTTTGAAGCTGCATATGAAAAATAGGATAAAGTGTAGGTTACTGTGGAAAAACCCAAAGAAACAATTAGGATTTGAACGTAAGCGATGGCTGCATCCTCTTAATCATCCAAATCCAACGATGGGAGCAAGGACTGATGCCGAGACTAACGTCATTATGCTGCTCAGATTGTGGTTGTACGTCGTCATTAGCCAAAACAGCTTGCCTCGAGCTCTATACACTGGACTTGAGATAGATCCATTCGATCCGAATCAGATGTGAGGAATTATCAGATCTTCTACACAAAGCAAAACTCATTTTCATGCATCTCAAGACCTTTAGATCCTCAGAATATTACAAAACAGTTAAAATATATGAAATTACTATGAATACATGATCTGCTCTTTCACTAAACGAGGAAAAATTGCATATATGATACACACACTATGCAACCAAATTTGCAGGAGCACTGGACCTAGTGTTTGTATATGCAAAGTATACAAATGGTAGATCTACTCTTCAGAAGGATTATGCACGTAACTGAACTGCACTAAACTTTGTGATACTTGTACTTCTGTGTCAGATTGAACCGATTGATGCTTCCATTGAAACCTCTGAGTACGAGAGTCCTCACAGCCTCCATCCCTTGCTCCAAAGCAGAGTCCACCTAGAGGCAACAAGAAACATGGAATATTTATACTTTTAAGAACTAAAGAAACGACAAAAAAAATACTCATGTTAGCAAATGATATGATTGATGGGGTATTCATCAGTATTAGTTCAACAGTAGTAAAATTCATTGTGCTGTGATAACAACTAACAAACGCTTGAGAATGTTCATGCATAGACATCATTCTTCCTGTCTTCATTGGCATTTTACACCATAAGGATTCGACTTGGGCTCATTTTGAGTTACACATCAGCCAACAATTGAACCAGTACTTTTCAGTTCAGATATGGGTCTTGTTTATCTGAGAAGTTGCTGAAGGTGTAGATGAGTTACAGATCAGCCAACAATTGAACCAGTACTTTTCAGATGGGTTCAGATATGGGTCTTATTTATCCGAGAAGTCGTTGAAGGTGGCAACCGCTATTAGTACACTAATGACTATACTATCTACTAACAAGCTACTCATACAGCAAACTTCCTAATTCAAAATTTTCTTGTATAAAAGAGTCAAATATTATTCTTAGCTGTTAAATCCTACGAATGCAGAGAGAACAAAGATGGAAGCTATAGCCAGTGGACTAGGCTCTCAAGCAACTTAAAAAGATCCCTTTCAGATTATTGGCGTCTTACTAAATAAAATTTTGACCACTACCCATTCTCTTACTGCCCATGACCCAACATCGCACTGCCAACATTCTCCTCCCGAGTACAACCCTCCACATGTAGGAATTAAATAACTTGTTTATCAAGTGCAAAGCTACTTAGATGGTTTAGCTGAGTCGATATTCTATCAGGAATATAACCCAATTAGAGTTTGAGAGACAGCATTAAGAATTTATGCATGCCTTACGCATACATGAACTCTCAAGATAATTCTAACTAGCCACTGTTTGATATTTATGTTGTCTTTTATAGGTCAGAATTATTAGGTACCTTTGTGCATATAATGGGTTTATGCTTTGGTGTACACGAACACTTTGTGGTATCCTCTTTGCACACATGAGGTAAAGAAGTTTAAGTGTTTAATTTGATTGAAAACCGTCCACCTTTTTTCATGAGACGCTTACTGATACCTTCATATTCTTGTGATCAAGATTCTGTTTCTTTGTAGTTTCCTGAAGAGACTCAAATTTCTTTCCTCAAAACCTCAAGACATTTTATTAGTTCACGGAGGTAGACAAACGACACCATGCTTAAGATAAGTTACAACTCACAACGCTACCCTCAAAGACATTCTTGTCATATGGATCTCATCCCACGAACATATGTGCACAGGTTACATGCTGATATCCTTCGTGTCATCACTGGAAGTTTAAGTTTCAGCAGTACAATGATCCCACCTAACGCGAAACTAAATTTCAATTGCTGCCTAATCAACCAAAATTCTTTCTTTAGACATCGCCTAAGAAAACAACAACAGGAAAGGAAGTTCGCAATTAATTATCATTAAACAAAACCTCTAGTAGAACACCTTATGGAATGTCAAATTCCAAATCATATCATAATCCATATGATGTTGGAAATAGCTGTTACTGATAACAATTTGAGTTGTAAAACCTGTGGATGGCATAAGCATTTCTGCCATTTCATAATGTAGTGGTCTAGCAGATTTCCAAAAACCTTTTGAGCAAAAAATATAGGACTTAGAATAGTTCATCTGCCTGAAATGGACAAATGATCTATTAACCTATAAATACTTTCTACGTGATCCAGTCAGGTTTTTATTTTCTTTTTCTTTTTCTTTTTTTCTTTTTTTTCAGTCAGAGTGGCGGTATATAAACAGGAAAACAACTTATGGCAAAATGGTTCAGGTAATCCACTTTAATCCTTTTTTCTCTGTTCATTTCATAGATCCAGAACAGAATTTTCAAGTACAAGCATATTTCCCTCCTTTTAATCCCTGAGAGAAGGAAAATATGTCAAGCACATTGCTGATGGTAGTGAAACAAAATGAGCCCAAAATAGCACACTAAAAGCAGACACAAGCTCATGTAAGCAGTAAGCATAGTGTCATCCTACATATTTGTAACCAAAAAAAAAGAAATAAAAACATGACGAAAAACAACAAGATATAGAGGACAGGATAAAAAGACTACCTGTGTGCGTTCCTCGGAACTAAATTTCTGTAGCAAATAAGCTCTCATGTCCATAGACCCAGGTGGGTTCCCAATGCCTACAATCATTACTAGTCTTAGCTTTCAGAGAACATAACCACACTAACATCCAAAGAAGTAGTTGACCAACCTATGCATAGCCTCGGAAAGTCACGACAACCATCCAAGTGTTCCATGACGCTTTTCACTCTGCAAAACACACAAGTATAAACAATAAAACTTTGTCAAAAAGAAAGAGAATCGAGCAATCAGGGGAAGGCTCCACACAAAGATGGATGCAATTCTAAGCCAAGCTTGCAACCTGAGTAGGTGCCAAACTTAATATCACACCAAATCTACAAAGGAAAAAACACATAATATAATCAGGTAAAAGAACCATATTCGAAGTGTATTACCCATTATGATGCCCATGGCCTCCCTTTGGTTGAAGCCTCATGACACCATTTGGTAAGCTCATTTCATCATAGATCTGAAACAACCAAATATGGCATTTAGATGGAAAGGATACTGATAGCTGATAAATGGTAAATTCTGTAAATTCAGCAAGCAATTTTTCAACATAGCATTTGATCATATGAAGTATACCAGTAGGACATGTCGCAAGGGAACCTGGTAATATGCAGCAAGTGGCCCAACCTTCCAATGAAAATAGAACACTTAATTAGATTCACATCAAATAACGGAGATGCAGAAGGGAAAGAAAGAATTTAGTTCAATCAACTAGTAACAAATGAAGACAACATGAACATGAATTTACGCCTCTAAATCAACGGAAAATATAAGATTCAACATACAGTTATTCATTTCAAATTTAGTATACACCTATACTGGTATATGCAATGCAGCACGGATACAGGTGCAGATACAGTCATTGGTAAGGATACGGGACACAGCAAATTTGAAAAAGGTAGGCTACCGGGATATGGCTATATACATACATATTCAAATTAATAATCTATATGAGATTGATATTGTTTTTCATTCACATATTATGAGAACTAAAATCCCTATAATATTTTTATATTATTCTATTGAGTAGATTATAAATTAAAAAAGTGCATGTTTTTCAAATAGATACCCAAATGACCACTTAAAATCATGCTTATGAACTAGGTATGTGCTAAAACGAACCCATCTGAGTCCAACAAGTTTGCATAAATTTGAGGTGAAGTGTACGATATACATCCAAGTAGCATATCACGAGTTATTTAAACTAAAACATGTGCTATATAATGGAGTACACATCTGAATAAATGTGTATATATTCAAGAAGTGTCCAAAGAGTTTCAGACACGGATACGGATACGGAAAGTGTCAGACACGGATACGGTAGATGAAGTGTCCTAGTAACCTAGGATATATGTCATAGTAATGAACATTTGTGGATATCAATTGCTACGGCTTTAATGTTTACACAGACAGTGTTTTCTGCAACAAATCTTTCAGGCTGAAGAGACACAAAGTTATAATCCCCATTGAATAAAAATTATTCCTGATTAAAATACCAGCCAAAAGGGCCTCAACTACTTGGGTGCTGGGTTTATGAGCAGCCCTTAGAATAAGGCACTTGCATAGGGGCTGGTGAATGTGTGCATGAAGAAAAAGGGGTAAAAATCATCTCAATGTCTACCAATTGAAATATTACACTGAGTGGCATCACAACTCAATGGTCTCTGAGCTTGGTTAATAAATTAGCAAAAAATACACCACTGCAGTGCAATGGGAGCACAGTGAAAATCAATTTCATCCCATCCTTTTCAATACGTTTAGCAAAGAATAAAAATAATCCTAACAAAATTTAAATAAAAAATCAAACATAAGCACCAACCGACTCGCCACTGAAGTTCATGTAAGCCTGCGGCTTCACCAGCAAAATCGGAACTTGCCCAATTGCACCTGCATAATCCACAGTCAATCAATCACCAGTACTCCCAACAAAAAAGGCACCAAAACAGAACTAAAATTAAATACCAACTCCTATCAAAGCCTTCGATTGGATCGTATTCAGTGGGATCTTCTCATCTTGTGAAATCCTATCCACCATCTCAAACCCAACCTGCCCCCAAAAGTATCAACAAATCAACAAAAAGATTGAATATTTACTCCAAATTTTGAAAATATTTTTGCATAATCACCTAACAAACCTACAGTATTTGCAAATTTACCCCCCAAATCTCGCACATTGGTTTTTCCTACCCCTCAATTTTCAATATCACAAATATTCCCCTGATTAACTTAATTAATTTTATTGATTTAAATTAGATAGAGAGAGAGAGAGGAAACACTTGCTAAATTCCCTTCTATCTGTATAATAAATTAATAAACCTAATTAATTTATTGGGTTAATTGCAAACAGACCCCCTGTAGTATAACGCAATTGTGAATGGAGCCCCCGTTAGTTCTATTTGTAGTAGATAGACCCCATCTAGTTCTATTTGCTGCAAACAGATCACCTGAGTGTTTTCCCCCCGTTTCTGACTATTAAAATCATTAAAAATGTTTGAGAAGGTCGATAGACCCCCTATAGTTCTATTGGTCTTGGTCTTGGTGAGGATAGACTCCCAATTGCCTTTTTTATTTACAATTACTTCTAAAAGAGTCAATACTACAAGGGAACTATTCACAAAAAAATAGAACTGCAGGAGTCTATTTGCAACAAATAGAGCAACAGGGGTTCTATTTGCAGTTGGGTGATATGACAAGAGGTCTGCTTGCAATTAACCTTAACTTATTCTGGGATATATGATATATTGGTGATATTTGACAATTGAGGGTGCAAAAAAACTTCTGCCTGATTGCAATACGGCAAAATCTTGAGGTTAAAGAAGCAAGTGTCCAGAGTATGGGGGTGAATTTGCGAATACAATACGGGGTAATTATGCGAAGAAACACAAGTTGAAAAAAAAATTCGATCTTTCACATTGTGTCTTGTTCCGTGGTACTTGCTCCCGGGGTTGCCGAGGCCGACGATGAGCCACGGAGTGTACTCCGCCTTCGCCCCCTCGTTCGCATCGGGAATGGACGACGAGATGCGGAGACTGCGACGGCGCTCCCTGGAGAGGGGGTGGAGGTTGAATCTAGGGTTAGGGTTTTTGGAGAGAGGAGTGAAGGGAGAAGAGGGGAGATGAGTGATGGAAGCGAGCATTTGGGAGGCGAGAGGGTCGGAGCCCAGAAAGAGAGGGGGGGAATTTCGCTGGGTTATTATCTGTCGTTTGATTGGGCCGGGTCGGGTTGGGGTGGGCTAGTATAGGGACGATTTAACTTAGATTAGGGCCCAATATTTTTTATCGTGGCCTCAAATGTTTTCATTGGGCTCTTGCCCTAATTTGGGGTAGAAGCTTGTGGATGAGCAATCGAACCGGACCGGTGCAATTGGAGCAGTCTATAAACGAAAGGACAGAGATAAAAGTTTGAGACGATGAAGGACGAGTAGGGCGCACAAAAATATCGAGGATATATATGTACCTGTATTCGTTAGTATGCGGATAAAGTTTGTAAAAGGTATAACCCGAGAGGATATGATTATGCACATAAATTATGTAGTGAAATATCCGAATCCGTATTCGAAATATCCGAATATATACCGATCAGGCTGTTGCAGCGTTTCTGTTGGGAATTGAACGCTGAAATCCCTAATGCAACAGAAACGCAGAATAGAAAAAATACACCAAGATTTACGAGGTTCGGCAACTGCCTACGTCCTCGGGAGCCACACAGATAATTTCTTATTAATCAAACAAGAAATTACAATTTAGGAGCAAATCCCAAAACTGAGATTTCTCAGATGAACACTGTAGCTACAGTGTTAATAATTAAAGGGAATAAATCCCTTTCAAATCTCACTTGAGAATAAAGAATCTCCCACAATAAAGAACCCCTCTTTAATTCTCTCTCTCTCTCTCTCTTCTTAAATCTCCCCTCAACTACTATTGAAAGCTGGGATTAATCAAAAATCGCTGCTGCGATTTTAGGGCTTTAAACGAAGAACGCTACTGCGTTAATGTCCGCCGCCAGAGAGAAATCGGGGGCGAGAAGCCAACAACAAACCCTAGGGCATCGGGTTGCTTTTATAGACGAGATTGATGGGCTGGCGACAGCCTGTCGCCAGCGGCCCGCTTTGGACGCGAGGGTGGGAATCGGCTGGACGCGAACGTCGGGATCTTCAGCCGCGAGTGTCCCTCTTAGACGCCAAGGTCGGCATCGCCCAAACGCGAGGGTCGGGGGGCGCTCGCACGCAGAGCTTGAGCTTGCCTGAGCTACCGAGGCTCGCCTGAACCTCGTCTGCAGCTTCGCCTGCGTCATCATCGAGCTCGTCGGAGCTCCTCGCCGGCGGAGGTGAGTTTGGTCTGCACCCAAACTAACAGTTTCAATCCTTAGATTAACGGATCTGAGGTTAGTTTTGATAACCAAGATATCTAATGTTAGCTTTTTCAGATATAGCGAGCATATTAATGAACTATATTATATCATACAAACTATATCTTTTTGCAACATTATCTAGTTTTCTTATTTTCGTTTCATATTCACGTGTATATTTGCTTATAGATCTGCATGCATAATTTGTATTCGTATCCAATTTTAGTGGCTATGGATATGAATTTTCCTTACAAAGATATATATGTTTCAGTATTGGTGATTGGTAGGCTAGTATGGATATATGATTAAGTATCTTATCAGAGCCGTATCTGCACCGCATGCAACCCTAAAAACAAGAGAAAACTTACCTAATAAAGTACTAATATAATTTAATCAACATTATTAAGAGCTAGTCATGTTATGGTAAAATTTCAGACCGGATTCGTAGAGAAGGTGTTTCTTGCAACAACTTAAGATTTGGGGTCTAATTCGGAAATTAATAAAAAGATTTAAGGGTTTGGTATATGGTTAAAGAAGATGTGGGGGGGTCTAAATTGACAAAATAGCAGAGATAAATTGGCTTGAACTTTGATCTAGCAAGTGTGTGTGGGCCCATGGAACAGCAACACGGTTGATCGATAACAGACACGAGTCCCCATTTCCTCTTCCCTTGTCTAATCAAAAGGCTCAGCCTTTTCCATATCACTGCAAGAATATTGTTGGATGAACAGTGAAAATCTCTTAAAACTGACCGAGTTACTTTGGGCGGAGCACATGCAAACCTATTCCCTCTGCTGATTATGCCTCAACCACGCACATATTTATGTATGTTTAAATGCACAATGTTGAGCAAACAATATGATATTCAATTCCGTTGAGTCATTAGATTGCAATTTTAAAGATTTTTACCCACTGAAATGTGCAACTTCTAAACGGTGCTTATTGCCAAATGAAAAAAGAGACGGTATCTTCATCTCAACAATATAAGTGCGTGTTTGGCAACTACCCTAAAATTGGGCCCACTTATTGTTTTAAAGTAAATTAGTTTTATTTTAGACCAAATTAAGGTGTGGCTCAAAACAAAATCAGCTTAAAAGCCCACTTTAACATTAGGGCTTGTTTGGATTGAGGGGAATGAGGGTGAAGGGAAGTTAGGGGAACCATTCACCTCCATTCATCTTGTTTGGGAACACTTAGGAGGTGAAGTTAATTCACCCTAGTTCCCCTTGGTTCACCCCCTAATAGTATAAAATTTGTTACCCCCCAAATTGGGGTGTAACCAAGGGGAAGAGGACTTCCTTCCCTTCCCTTCACTTCACTTCACTCAGTTTCCCTTAACTTTCCTTCATCCCCTACAAATCCAAACAGGCCCTTAGAAAAACTGAACGTCCAGTTTTATTAAAACAAAGTTTTGTTAAAAATATAGTCAATATCAAAATCTGACCTTAGGATTTGCTAAACACGCTCTATGATAATAAACAGGCCCACTTTATGTTCGGCTGATGTGTGCATAGCCTCTTCAAATAGTTCCGGACGTACCGGTACTGTGACTAAGAACAAGTCATTTTGATTTGACAATTGCGACGTGCAAGGGTTTCATATTTTCACCGACTCTAGGTAAAAAGTAACTACATTGCGAAGCGAGTCAAACGTGAAATCTCACCCGCGAGTTGAAAAAGATTTTGTTCAACAGATCTCCCTACAATAACACCCCACCCCCACCCCCTCTCTTGTATGCTTTTTTCCTTTTTTTTTTGAAAAGACAGGTAGGGTAACCTAACCAGTCAAGTCCTCAACAACACTCTGTCTCAAAAAAAAGAGACAGAAACAGACCAAAAACAAGATGACAAACAATCAACCGACTTAGCTAGTGAATGAGCAACATCATTACCAGTACGCCTTACATAAGAAATTTTAGAGCATACAGTAATAGTCAGACCAGCGCGAACTTCTTCTGCAATAGGAGCCAATGAAGCAAAAGAAGAATGAGAGTTCACCAATGAGACAACATTTTAGAGAGTCAATTTCCACCACTGAAATCCTCCAGTTCATACGCCAAACAAAGCGAATGCCTTCCAAGACAGCCAACAGGTCCGCATGATCCACAGACATAGGATCCCTGATCCCTATAGAGTAGCAACCAATCATATGTTCATGGTGATCTCAAATAACACCTCACAAACCAATATATCTCCTTCCAGAGGAACAACAACATCTGTGTTGAGCTTCAGCAAACCAAGAGCAGAAGGATACCAAGCAGAAGGCTATTTGGAAGGGGTGACAATGTCACGAGAGAGACCTCTAACTTTATCACCTTCCTCCACAAAATAGAGAATCCAAGTCACCAAGACCGAGGCCTTTCTAACACCACCACTATGAGAGCGTATATTCCTTTCCCCCCATATAAACCACATGGTTGTGAAAGCCAAAGCTAGAGAGTCCCCAGGGCAAACAAATGTGAGATGGAAAAGGAAATCACTACAAGACGTGTCTCGAAAACCGTTAATCACTTCCCAAAGATCTAAGGACTCCCACACTAAATGAGCAAAGGAGCAACGGCGAAGATATGAAGGGAGGTCTCAAAGACAGCAGAGTAAAGGCGGCAACTAGGGGACACAAAGATCCTCCTGCGAGATAAACCAGCTGAGGTGGCGAGAGCATCATAGAACAGACGCCAAAGGAACACTCTAATCTTCGATGGGATCTCCACATGCCAGATCAAGGACCACCACTTCGTTACCATAGAATCCGAGGTGGAAGCAGTATCAGGCATAGTGTGGTGAAGAAGTCGGTATCCACTCTTAACTGTGTAGCATCCCTTCTCCTCATAATGCCAAATGAGTTTGTCAGGAAAAGGAGAAGGCGACAGTGGGATAAATAATGTTCTCTCGACCTACATGCCAAAAGGAGATAGCAATCAGCTCATGATTCCAAGTACCCAAAGTAGAGATCAGCTCAGCCACCCTTCTGGAAGGGTTGATCAGAGAAGTGATTGGCCTGAAAGAAAAGGGTATTGGGATCCATGGGTCAGCACCGATAGAGACACTTTGGCCATCACATGTAATTTAATATGGGCTATATTATCATACTGGTATATTTTTACACTGATTTTATCAGTTTAATATTTTTAGCTCTGACCACGTTTTGTAATTTTTTGTGAGCTAAATATGCAACTAGATCTAAATTTTTATCGCCAACGGAGAGGAAAAAATGTGAAACCTCACATGATATTATTGGTAATATCTTATTCATGACGAAAATGTCTAAATATTACTTAGCACATTAGTATAAGGATAATAACTATGCCCAATTTTATACAAGAATGGCCCAATTTTATACAAGAATGTTGAGTCCACTACAAGTAAGTAAAATTTGAAACAAAAAGTGAATGCCATAATGTTACCTCCAAATGTAGTGAAGATAAATTTTGAGAGCTAAAAACTGTTGGGAATTTATCAACTTTAAAGGTTATAGCATGAAATAAATCCAAAATTAAAATAAACAAGAGATAAGAAATTCAGGCCTGACGGGAGCAG
>BQKN01047220.1:23663-49060 GCA_022839385.1 Asparagus kiusianus | reverse complement strand
TGATAGAAAAAATAAATTGCCGTGCTTTGCACGGGGTACATACTAGTTATAATATAATAGTACAAGATTGTGAAAGTCTCTCAAAAATAACAAACAAGAGCAAAACTCAAGAAACTTTCACGTTATATATTAATTATTTCAAATCAGCACATTTGCAGTTTTCTGCAGAACATATCATTAGTAAATAGAGCATATCATTCTCTAGACAAATTCTTTTTAAGAATAGTTTTTCGTTTTGGAAACTAGATTCACATAGCTATCATTTTGCACTAGTTTGGTTCAGTTTGGAATCCATATGATATCTCAAATTTTCAGTTAAATATTATATATGTGCGGTAGTTTTTTACAGAATGTATCATCAGTAAATTGAGTATATATTTAACTAGGAAAACTATCTTTAGGAAAGATTTTCTATTTTAAAAAGTAGATTAATATATCTTTCAATTGGCATTAGTTTAGTTTAATTTGGATTTTATTTGTTATTTCAAATTTCTAGTTAAACAGTATATATGTGCATCAGTTTTTCTGCAGAATATAACAAGCATGATTATTTGCAAAAGAATTCATATTTAAACCTTCAATCATGTTTAAAACATACTGAAACATATATAAAACATATAAAAATACTTAAACTTTGATAATCACTTACTAAAATTATCTCGAACATAAATCAAACTCTTGTGTTGATCTAATTAGGGTTTTTTCAACCTAATTAACCAAATTCTTTAATCTAAAGCATGAAATTTTAACATATTAAACATAAACATGAGTGCCAAACAACTTAGAAAAGATATACATTCATTAAATTATATTTTTAACACTTAGGTATCACAAACCTAGGGTTTTATCATCTTTAATCCACATGTAAACTCAATTAAATGTTAACTTAGGGTTTAAACATGATTAGAACATGATTAATGAGTTAAAAATAAAATTTTGAAGAACCCTAATGATCATGATCATGTTTACATATATATCTAACATTTGTTTAAGATCTAACAACAAAAATCTAATCTTTTTTACATTAGATTAAAATGTAAGCATGTAAACACAATTGAAACTTCTAAACTAGTTATTCAACTATGGGGATGGGTTTGGATGTAAGTGATCTTGCTTTAATGTCATGTGAAAGCTTCTAAAACAAATAGCAAGCAATCCACAAGCATAAACAACCCCTTCTCCCTCATCACACGTCCATGATTTCGCCCTCGTGTCGGTGTTTTGTTTCACAAAGCTCTCCAAACTCATAAGAAAAAGATCTAGGGTTTTTTAGGGAAGAGGGTGGCTGTTAGGGTTCATAGAAATGATAAAAGAAATAAATTTTCATAAAAAATATAGGTATTTATAGAGGCAAACCCGAAACAAACCTGTTTGACCCGAACCAGGAAACCTAGTCTGACTAGGAAAATAATCTTCGGTATTTTGCCTGTAACTTTCTCATCTGACTTCGGAATAAGATGATCTAAGATTTATTGAAAAGCTATTGAAGAGATCTACAACTTTGGTCTTTTATACTTTTCTAGATTCTGACTGAATCGGTATACAAAATATAAAAACTTATAACTGGTCATTATTCCCAGATTTTCACTCTTTTGGCCTTTGTGCATGTTTTGTGCATTTGCACTCATATTTTTATAAATATACATTAAATTAATCTATAATCAATTCATCATACTCAAACATCAAAATATGTTATTTTTTATTATATAACATATTTATCATTATTTATCATAAAATATTCAAATTTACGGGGTTTTACAAAAACATTATGTTTGAAGAGGATAGCAAAAAAGATGCAAGAAAATATAAATCAAAGGATGAACATGCCTAATTCACCTCTTATACAACAAAAATCATCTTCGTAAAGTGGCTTGGTAAAGATGTTCGCTAATTATGACTTTGTATCAATATAAACAAGGGAGACACCTTTCATTTCTACATGATCACGTAAAAAATGATAGCGTACATTTATATGTTTGGTCATAGAATAAAGAACCAAAATTTTGGAAATATTGATGGCACTAGTATTATCATAAAATATTTTTGTATCATGAAAATGTAGATCAAAATCAACCAAATTTTAGTTCATCCACAATAATTGTGCACAACATAGGCCGGCGACAATGTATTCTGCTTCTGTGGTGGATAAGGCTATACAATTTTGCTTTTTGGATGACCAAAAAACAAAAGAGTTGCCTAACAATTGACTTGTGCCACTAGTACTCTTGCGGTCTACTTTACATCCGGCAAAGTTGGCATCACAATAACCATAAAGATCAAAAGTAGTAGGCTTTGGATAAAATAAACCAAGTTTAATAGTACCATTTATATATATTTAATAATATGTTTAACCACTATTAAATGAGAGTTTCTAGGAGAAGCTTGATAACGTGCACATGCACAAACACTAAACATTATATCCGACCTGCTAGTGATGAGATAAAGTAAACTACCTATTATACCTCGATATAGCTTTTGATCTATTTTCTCACCACTTTCATCCATATTCAACTTGATGGAAGTGTTCATCGGAGTTGGTGCATGCTTGGAGATTGAAATCCTAAATTTCTTCACAAACTCTCTTGCATACTTACTTTGTGAGACAAAAATTCCATCATCACCTTGTTTGACTTGGAGGCTAAGGAAAAATGTGAGCTCCCCCATCATACTCATTTCAAATTACTCTTACATCACTTTTAAAAATTTCTTACACAAAGATTCATTAGTAGCTCCAAAAATAATATCATCAACATATACTTGAACTAAGATGAAATCACTTTTGATTTTTCTAATAAACAAAGTATTATCAATCTTTCGTTTTGAAAAACCATCATCAATAAGAAAACTAGAGAGGCAAGCATACCAAGCTCTTGGAGCTTATTTCAAACCATATAAGGCTTTTTGAACCCGGTAAATATGATTAGGAAATAAAGGATTAGCAAATCCGGGGGGTTGCTTAACATAAATCTCTTCATAAATAAAACTACTTAAAAAGTACTTTTAACATCCATTTGAAATAATTTAAAATTTTAAAAACTAGCAAAGGCCAAAAACATACAAATTGATTCCATTCTTGCAACCTGTGTAAAAGTTTGTCATAATCAATGCCCTCCTCTTGATTGTATCCTTGGGCGAGCAAACAAGCTTTATTCCTAGTCACTATGCTAAATTCATCAAGTTTATTTCTAAAAATCTATTTTGTTCCAATAACATGAAAATCTTTTGGTCTAGGAACAAATTTTCAAATATTATTTTTTTAAAAATTGTTTAATTCATCATGCATGGCTAAAACCCAAAACTCATCATTTAAAGCATCATCAACACATTTTGGTTCTATTTGAGATAAGAAAGTAATGTAAACACATTCACTCATAGCCTTTGAGCGAAAAATGATGCCTTTTGAGGGGCTTCCAATGATTTGCTCCTTAGGGCGATCTGGTGCATACTTCCGAGTTTTAGGGTGTTCTCCTTGATCATCCTTTTGGTGGGTTCCAACTTCTCCCTCTTGTGTCCTTGGTGTAACCGTTGAAGGGGGGTCATTAATTTGCAATAGTTCTAATCCTCCTTTAATATCATCATCATCCCTAATAGGCACACAATCTTATAAATTGATATTAGTTTCATCAAAGGTAACGTTTATAGATTCTTCAGCAACGAGTGTTCGTTTGTTAAAAACTCTATAAGCGTAGCGTTACTCCTTGATGCATACCCCAAAAATATTCTAACATCTATTTTTGAATCAAATTTGTCATGACGATCTTTAGTATTCAAAATAAAACATTTGTAACCAAAAATCCAAAAATAGATTATGTTAGGTGTATTGCCAAAATAAAGTTCATAAGGAGTTTTCTTGAAAATAGCTTTAATCAAAACAAGATTTAAAACAAAGCAAGCAGTGTTAACAACTTCCGCCTAAAAATATTTTCGCAAATCAAAGGAATTTATCATAGTGCGTGCCATCTTTTGTATAATGCGATTTTTTTGGTCCAACAATACCATGTTGTTGTGGTGTTCTTGGAGCGAAAAATATATGTGTAATACCATGATGGTCACAAAAATCATTGAAAAGCTTATTTTGAAATTAACCTCCATGATCACTATGAATTTTGACAATTTTCAAATCCTTTTTATTTTCAACCCTTTTTACAAAATGTGAAAACTCATCAAAATAATCATCCTTATTAGAAAGAAATATAAGCCATGAAAAAAATCATCAACTAATACAAAAACATAATGCTTTCGTCCTAGTGAGGCAACATACATAAGACCAAAAAGATCAAGATGAAGTAATTGCATAGGTTTAGTGGTAGATACCTCGTTAATGGTTTTAAAAGAATTTTTAACTTGTTTACCTTTGGCACAATCTTCACATTGTGAATCTTTAAAAAAGTTTAAACTTGGTAGTCCTCTTACCAAGCTTTTCTTTGATAGATTTGAAATTAATTTCATATTTGCATGTCCAATCATTTTGTGCCAAATCCGAGGATCACCATCCACCGCGACAAGGCATTTTACATCTTGATCTATAAGCTCATTCATCTCAAAAATATACACATTAGATTTTTTAAGGGCAACAAAAATGACTTTATCTTTAAGGCTAACAATGCATTTATCCGGTTTAAAAATAATATCATAGCCTTTATCATTTAGTTGACTAATGCTAATAAGATTATGATTTAGTCCTTTTAAAAAAGTAAACATCCTTAATGATGGGAGAAGGTTTCTTACTAATATTACCAATGCCAACAGTTTTATCTTTCTCGCCACCGCCGAAGGAGACATTGCCTCCTTTCATCCTTGATAGGGTTACAAAAAGATCTTTATTGCTTGTTATGTGATGAGAGAAACCACTATCAATGTACCACACTTCTTTACGTCTTGTGCGAGATGTTCTCTACAAGTAAAGAAGTAGTAAAAACTTTAGGTACCCAAATCTTGGGTCCTTGAATGTTAGTACTCTTAGTATCCTTAGGTACCCACATCAACCCATAATCATATAACATTGTTTCTAATTCTACAATGTGTAGAGATGTGATAGTGTCTCATGTAATAAGTGCAAATGAAATTTTTTTATGAGTAGATGCATGAGATTGATGAAATATTTTTCTACCAAGATGAGGGTGAGCATGACTATATTTCAACTAGGAGATTTCATTGTTTAATTTTTCAATTTTGACCTAAATTGTTTGTTTTCCAAATCAGGATCTTTAATTATTTTATCTTTTAAGGCAATAGCATCATTCATTGAAGATTGTAATAATTCAAATTTTGAATCACATGAGTTGTGTAATTTTTTAAATGAAGAATATTCTTTGACTAACTTTTAAAACTCAAAATTTAATTCAACTAAAGCATTTTCTAATTCACATTGCATATCTTCGGAATCGGATATTAGCTCATCCTCATGAGCCATGAAGCATATGTTTGGATCTTGGAAGACACATTTTGCGGCTTCATCGTCACTATCCGAATTGCTAGGTTCGGATTCCTTCCATCCCACTGCATACATGACCTTCTACTTCTTATACTTCATATATGTCTCTTTTATTTTGAGGCAATCTCTTACTATATGTCCCGGTCCGTGACATTCAAAATATTTTCCTACATGTGAAGAAAATTTGTTAGAATAATTATTTTTGAAAATTTTGTTCATTCTTACTAATCTTGATATTCTCTTAGAGAGGTGTCACTTCTTTAGAGACATCAATTTCACTATCGGAGGAGGAGGAGTCACTCTCAATTGCTCCCTTGAGCGCAATTGATTTCATCTTTTAAGAAGGCTCTTCACTTGCTCGTGGGGGTTCTTCATCCTTCTCCTTGATCTTCTTCTCATGAACCTTGAGTTTGCCAATGAGGCTATCAAGGGTGAGCTTTGAGATCATTTGCCTCCTCTATAGCCGTTGCCTTGGGCTTCAATGCCGGTGTAAGAGAATGAAGGATCTTATAGTTCTTCTCTTGGTTCTCAAGCATATTGTCAAGACTATGTAATTGATTCACAATGTTAGTAAACTGACAAAACATGGCATCAATAGACTCATTTGGAAGAATTTTAAATAATTCATATTTATGCATGAGACTACTAATTTTTGATTCCTTGACTTGAGGAGTTCCTTTATGAGTTACACATAGTTTCTTCCTAATTTCTTATGTGGTTGCACAAGTGGAGACTCTATTGTACTCATTTAGAGTGAGTCCAGAAATCAAGGTATTCATAACCTTAACATTAGGAGTAGCCAAATGCCTTTCATCCTTGGTCAAGTTAAGACTAGGTTTTTTAACATATTCTTTTTCAATAATATATAGGATATCAATATCAATGAATCTTAAGGAAATGCGTATCCTAGCTTTCCAATATGCAAAATTATTGCCATTAAACAAAGGAGGCCTAGAAATTGATTGACCTTCAAGAGCATGCACATTCATGTTTGAATCCATATGGGATCTTTACTCTAAGGTGATTAAACCACGAGGTGATTAAACCACGAATAAATAGAAACCAAGCACTAATACTAAATAAAATTACCCTAGAGGGGGGGTTGAATAGGGTAATCAAACAATAATGTGCAACTAATAAAAATTCAATGCAATTTTAGACACAAATAAAAAAATAAGGCAACAATTAAAAAGAGAGTTAGAGATAGTTAGCCGAATGAGATGCCGATGTATTCACGAGGTTCGGTCCTCTCGACCTATGTCCCTAACCACCTCTCACGATGATAATTCACTACCCAATCCGGTTTAGAAGCTAGAACTTCTACACAACGATCTCCCTGAGATCAAATTCACCACACAATGATCTCCTCGAGATCAAGCTCTCCACACAATACAAGATGAATAAAAATTGTCTCTCTTAAAATAATCCTATAACAAGGATGAAGAGATGAACAATTGAAGCTCAGGGGTTTGTGGGATGTGAAAGCGAAAACTAAAAATTTGAAGAGCTTGAGAACTTGAGAATAAGTTGAAAATGTAAGCTTAGAAGTCTCAAAAAATAAACACAAAATTTTCTCTTTATTTTCTTAGTTTTCTTATTTTCTTAGTTAGCATAATAAATGATAGCTGAGGGGTATTTATAGTTTTTCAAGACAACATCCCAAATTCAAAGAAAATCCCCAAAATCAACAAATTCCTTAAAATCAGGAAGTCTGGAAAACTAGTAGTTATTGTTGACGGTGCGATCAGTCGATTGATGGTGAAAATTGATCGACTGGTCGGTTGACCGTTGGCAATCTGGAAAAATAGAAATGAACTATCGGTTGACTGATAAGTATTTATCAATCGATTGATAAGTTCTTTTCGGTCAATTAATAGAAGGCCAACTACAGATGCTGAAAAATCCTACTGGTCAGTCTACTGATCTGGAAAACCAGTCGACTGATAAGCTGATATTCTGATATGCTGATTTTTCCAGAACAACTAATTTTGCAAATTTAATTTAAAATATTAAGTTAACTTCAAAAATAGTAAAACTTGGAAAAATACTTATGTATATGAAAATAGATATGTTAGAGAAAGATTTTCTAAAATGACACTTTGTATTTGTTAGAACTTATCATTTTGCAAAAATCGTTAAAAATATGAATGTGTGTGTTAGATCCCCAATTTGCTTCAAGAGTTATCTACTTTAATACTTGCCTACATTATGATCTAGAGAGAAGTAAAAAAATACAAATATCGCTTACAATTGAGTATAATACTTAAGTATCGATATTTGCTAGAAATTTGTTGATGAAGCTCTTCTTGACTATATGCTTAAACGCTCTTCATAAATAGATATATGATTGAGTCGATCTTTGAGCATTTTGAGGCTTCTTCATCAACTTGTCTCCACCTCCACGGATATCATTGTTACGGCATAAAATCCATCCATCCTCCAACGATGGCACTACATAGCTTGATAAATACTTCCAGTGTAATATCACTTAATAAGTAATTAGTATAAATAATGGGGTTTGTAAATCATCATCAAAACATGAGACCTAACAGATGCAACAGTCAAGCCCAGTCTGATCTACCAAAAATAGGCTATAACAGCTATTTTTAGTTAATTGACCAAAATACCCCCAAAAACGGTAAAAATATGACCAAAATTTTAGGATATTTTGGTCATTTGGCTAGGGAGCTGCCTTTATAAATAGAGGAGGTTTTTATTCATTTTTCTCATCCAAAGCCCATCTACTTCTCTCTAATACTCTCTTATACTCTCTTATTCTCTCCTATACTCTACAATTCTCCAATCAAATGGCTTCTTCCTCCAGTTATCACTACAACAGAAAAGCTAATCCGCGAGGAACAAGTTTGTCGCTAAAAGTCGAGATTTTCTTGCCATAGTGTGTTAGCGAGGAAAAAACTTTGGTCACCATTTCCTCGCGGTAGGTTGGTCAAGAAAAGTTTTTACGAGGAGTATTAAATCCTTTTTGCAATGAATATATTCTTTTCTAGTTGTTACTCTTTAGCCTCGATATTTTTCCTCACCTAATCTCATACCTTTTTCATCACTAAACTATAGTTTTCTCACTAATGATACATGAATAATATTTAATTTATATATAATAAAAGTTCTAAAAAACTATTTTCGTCGTTGTAAGTATCTTTCAGTGAGGAAACTGTTCCTCACCAAATGTAAATCTTTAATGAGGAAATTGATTTTCTTTATTATATGTATCTTTTTCTCGTGGAAACAATTCCTCAGTAAAGGGACTCAAAGATGAGGAAATTGAAATTTGTCGTTGTAGGTTGTACCCCATATTCATCGCTAAAGAAATTCAATTACGAGGAAATTTACATTTATCGATATAGGTTATAAGGTCTATAGTGAGGAAAATTTGTTTTGCCATTATAGATTGTATCACTATAGTGAGGAAATATGTTTTTATCGACGTAAGCAGTATACTCTATAACAAGGAAATATTCCTTTGACGATGTACGTATGTAACCTATAGGGAGGAATATTACTTTCGTCATTGTAGGTTGTACCGCTATAGCTAGGAAATATGTTTTTGATGACGTAAGTTATATACTCTATAACGAGGATATAACTTTTCACGACGTAAGTATGTAACCTATTGCGAGGAAATATATTTTCGATACCTCAAGTTGTATTGTCTATTTTAAGGAAATTTACTTTCATCGACCTAAATATATATCGAGAAAACTTATAATGAGGAAATTTTATTTTATCAATAATAATACTATTACGAGAAAAACTCTCAAAATATAAATAATTGTCATCAATTGTCACCACAGTACATCAAAACAATTAAAATAAATAAAGCAAGTAAGTTTCTACCATAAGTAACAATACTAGTTTAAAGCAATAACAAATGCAACACGATCAAAGAAACATTTCTCCAAGTTTAAGTTCACTAAGAATTCTAAACTAATGGATGTTGTATGGAAAAATCAGCCATAAACTCCTCAAACTTTTTGGTTTGCTCCTCCAATCTTCGGATTACCCTATTTTGTGCATCTATCTTTTGTTGTTGAGCTCCTACAAGTTGTTTGGTCTCTTGAAGTTGTTCTTGCAACTCTTTATTCTTTTCAGACATTTCACTCATCGAAGAACGAGAGGACCTTAATGGTGGTGGTCTAGGGCCAAAACCACAGCCCTTAATATAGCCTGATTTGACTTTGAGAACTTTTGCACAAATTTCCTCATCTGTCATTGTTCGAGTTCCACCAGGTTGAGTAGTATCTGCTCGTATCTTTATCATTTGATCCTATAAGTAAAAAAAATATCTAGTTTAATCATATGCAACTTCTCAATTATAACCTAATCAACATAATTCTCTTTAGAACAGCAATATTAGTTTCACCTATATTCTTAAAATATTATAAAAGCATGCATCATTGACACGTTACTTACCCATTTTTCCTTTGCGCCCAAGTCCCATCCTTTTTTTGTGCTTCTATACTCTGTTTCAAAATGATCAATTACACCTTGCATCTCTCCAGTCTGTGCTGCCTATTGCATTCAAACATATTTTCCGATTTCAACATATATATATGTGTGTGTGTGTGTGTGTGTGTGTGTGTGTGTGTGTGTGTGTGTAGAAACTTTAGTTAAAAATTTATATGCAAAACTAAAAAGTGTCTTACAATTTTCTCTTGGTGTGACATAAATGATTTTGACCCAGCTTTGTGGTGATATGTCAACTTTGACCTATTAAGAACATTCTTCTCTGAGCGAATATAAAATTATTAATACATACAGTTAGAAAGAAGTAAAAAAAAAAAAAATGTAATGCGTGGAGAAAAAAAGATATTGTCCTTAAACTTTTCACTAGAAAAATAAGTGCAAAGAAACTCCCATTCTTCCTGAGTCTTGATAGCTTCATGTTTGTTTTCAATTACCTCCTCAATTGTTGAAAACTTCTCAAAATGTTTCTTCAACTTATAGCAAAAATTATAATATACAATCTGACATGGTGTAATTACATATCTCTGGACCCAAGGGAGCGACATGTCAAATTCAAACTTATTCTGCACAAGCATAATTCATGTCAAACTAAATATAACAAATCAAAGCAACCAATATAATGCCTTTAGCAAAACAAATCATCACTAACCTGCATTCTTTTGATCAAGTTCTCTATATGTACTTTTTCAATCTTCTTCCATTTTTCCACATTCAGTGGGGCGTAGTTTCGAATTGTGTAACCAGTTTCATTTGTAAACATCTCCGCATAAGGGCCCGTAGGTCTGCCATTTTCTTCAGTCAGAGTGACATGTATTTTAGAATTCAATTGCGAGAACGCCTTATCTGCATTCACTCCTCTTGTCTTCCCTCGCACCTTTTTAGTTGTACCTTTGACATAATTTTTATTAAGAACATAACACATACGTATATTTAATTCTCAAAATATATGTATATAATGTTTTGTATACTTAGAGGAGGCTCCTGATTAATATCTAACTTCACATTATCATCTCGCTCTTCATCTATGGTGTTTACCACTGGCTGATCATTAGCACTTTGTTGTTGAAGACGTGCACTAACTCTAATCCCTCTCATTCGAGATTGTAGTTTAGGTATATCCTTCTAATTTGCAATTGATGAAAATAAAGTTCAATTCAGCTTCTCTACACCTTTTAGAGGAAAATAATTCAATTCAACTGAATTCAGCTTAATTCAACACTACTTACGAGTAGTAGTTCGTTCTATGGTGACACAAGCCCTACTAGAATTCAGTCCATCTGCTACAAAATTTTGGCATACTTGATTGGAAGTTTGTAGACGAGTACGTTTTGTACCTATTAGCATAAACACTTGTTACATAAGTAAAAAACTAATGATACTTAAATATTGTAGCAGTAAAATGAAGATTCCCTACAGAATTCACGTATGGCAGATCACTAGTTGCTGCATGAGAACGTTTCTTTTTCAATAATTCTGCATATGATTGATTACTTGGTACATTACTTGTTGTTACATAAACATTAAATTGATAATAATATTCTAATCAACCAAGTGAATGAATCATAAATTATAAGAGAAATATGCACTACTTACCCGAAGTAGACCTCTGAACGACAGACGCTTTGTTATGGTACATATTCTCACTGTTTATTATCAAGCAATTAGAATGGTCAAAATGAAAAAGAATGTAATATTCATCTATTTGAATCTCAAGATGAATAAACAATACAATAAGTGATTCTATGCAATACATGCAATACACAGATTCTAATCATTATCAAATAGTGGTAGTATTTTTATACAACTAAAAACAAAACTATAACTTTCTTATAGAGGAAACAAGACCTAGAAATCATACTAAAGTAATTAATAAGATGATTAATTTATAATAGCAAGAGTTTCTATCATATGTCAAACTAAAACATCCCGCACAAATAAAAAAAATAACAGTAAAATTATGATATAAACTAAGTAATCAATCATCACTTGAAATGATTGGTTCTTCATCACCATCTTCCGGATCATCTTCTTCTTCTTCAGTATCATCATTTATCAAATTATCTTCCCTATCATCATTCATCCATTCATCGTTCATAACCTCTGAAGCAACAATATTCTGGGTCAAGATCGTTAAGATGCAATTCTAGAGTTTCAAGGCCCTCTTCTTGAACGAACCAGTGAATATCATTAAACTCGTCTTGTTGATAAGCATCATTTGTCATAGGATCTACATCATCCTCATCTATCACTCCATTTGTATCCTCGACCTCCAAAACATCCCATACATTTCTCAATTGCCTCTTTTGTATAACTTTCCAGGGTGAACCCAACTTACAGTCATCAAGATAAAACACTTGTTGAACTTCCATAGCAAGTATGAATGGTTCATCATCATACCATGTAGAGCTTGTATTAATGCTAGTAAGATTATAATCATACCGTATCATTCTTCTCCTTTTGTCCCTACTTGATTCGTCGGTGTTTAACCATTTACACTTGAATAAGAAAACTTGATTCATATCTAAGTACGTTAATTTCACAATACTTAGAAAAACACCATAATAATCATGAATTCTACCAATAAAAACTCCAGGACATACACCCTACTATTTTGAGTTGTCCGATGATCATCAAGATCTTTTGTATGATATCGAACTTCATCCACAATACAACCAGTGTACGTATGAACACGTAAATTTGGTTTACATGCTAGACAATAAAGCTTCTCATCAGTTGCATCCATCAATCCGTTTTCTCTCTTTTTAATTATCTATGAATAACAATTAAAACAAGAAATTTAGCATAGTGGTCATATACAATAATTAACTACTATTTAAAATTGTGTATGAACAACTTACTTCTTTTTCAAACCAACCAGGGAACTCATTTTCTTGTCTTTCATACAACTTATGGTTACTTGTTTGCCTTAACTCATCCTCATGTTCCCTACAGGTACAAATCAGATAATTCAATCTCTAATCTGATTTAAAAAATGGTACTTAATATATATTTTGCAAAAAAGGCACTTACTTGAGATAATGTTTCACCTCGTCACAGTTGTATAGTAAATACCAATAAGCTTTATTCACTTCCTTTCGGTCCAGTAATATATATATATTTCCACTGAATGGACGAACTTTCTGAGAGAAAATTGATAAACCACCTACTACTTGGTCATCTTCTACATCGACATTTCATTTTGTCCGATTGATACGAGTTTCAATCTTACGAAAATACATAGAACAAAATGTCAGTGCTTCATTGACAATATATGCTTCTGCAATAGAACCTTCAGGTCGAGCTTTATTTGTAACATACTTTTTATATGTTCCCAAATTTCTCTCAATAGGATACATCCACCTACAGGTAACTGCACCATCAAGTAAAGCTTCACGAGGTAAATGGACTGCCAAGTGAACCATTACATCAAAAAAAGCCAGTTGAAAAATTCTCTCTAATTTGCACAATATTATAACAATCTCCTTCTCCATTCTTTCCAAGTCTGACACCTTTAAAGTTTTTGCACATATCTATTAGAAAAAAATGGCTAGCTCAACAATTACAGTGTACACATCCTTGTCCAAATATAAACAAATACTAACTGGGAGGAGGCGTTGAAGTAAAACATAGCAATCGTGACTTTTTAAATTATGTATCTTCCCATTGATAATGTTCACATTTTTGCAAATATTGGCAGCACACCCATCAGGAAATTTGACAAATTTGAAAAACTTACAAAACAGCCTACGGTATTCTAATTTCAAAATATATCTAGCATGAGGCTTCTTCAATTTGAATCCAAGAGTCCTCTAACTAAGCTCTAACTACTCTGTCCCTCCAAGATAGCTGCACTTATAAAGCTCCCAAGTATGCGCTGTTTCCGCCCATCTCTGGCCTAAAATCAAACTGACCAAGGGTGATGAGATCTCAATACAATGAGCACCTTAAAACCGCAACCTGATGTCGATGCTTCCTACTCAAAGCATCTGCTACGACGTTCGCCTTCCCCGGGTGATACTGAATCGTGAACTCGTAGTCCTTGATGAACTCAATCTATCACCGCTGTCTCTGATTAAGTTCCTTCTGGGAGAAAAGGTACTTCAGACTCTAGTGGTCTACGAATAGCTCGAACTGAACTCTATACAAGTAGTGTCTCCACGCCTTCAGCACGAATACTACCGCTGCTAACTCCAAATCATAAGTGGGGTAGTTTTGCTCATGCACCCTCAACTACCGTGAGATATATGCTACTACCCTTTGAGTCTGCATTAGAACACCTCCCAAAACTGCTAATGATGCATCCGTGTATACAACAAATGTCCTGTCACTGCTCGGAATAGTAAGAACTGGCGCCATAGTCAACTTAGCCTTCAAGGTATCAAAGGCCTTCTGGCACTCCATGCTCCAAGTAAACTGTACACCCTTCTTCGTAAGGTGTGTAAGTGGCATTATGATCTTTGAGAAGTCCTGAATAAATTTCCTGTAATAGTCAGCTAACCCCAAAAAGCTACGAATCTCAGTAACCGTCTTCGACGGTTCCCAATCAAGCACTGCTAAAACCTTAGCTGGGTCCACTACTATGCCCTCTCTGCTGACAACATGACCAAGAAATCTAACCTCAAAAATCCAAAACTCGTACTTGCTAAACTTAACATATAGCTGATGCTCTCACAAGGCCTGCAAAACCAAACATAGATGCTGCTCGTGCTCCGACTCCGATCTCGAATAGATAAGAATATCATCGATAAATACAATCACGAACTGGTCCAAGTATGGACGGAAGACCTGGTTCATCAAATCCATGAATACTGTGGGTGCATTGGTCAACCCAAATAGCATGACCAAAAACTCAAAGGACTCATATTGAGTCAGAAAGGCGGTCTTGGGAATATCCATCTCCCGAACCCGTAACTGATGGTAACCAGAACGAAGATTAATCTTCGAAAAATACTATGCTCACTATAGCTGATCGAACAAGTAATCAATCCGAGGAAAATGATATCTATTCTGGATAGTGACTTTGTTCAACTCACGGCAGTCGATACATAATCGCATACTACCACCCTTCTTCTTTACGAAGAGGACTGACGCTCCCCACGGAGAATGACTCCGATGAATGAAGTCATGAGCTAACAACTCATCCAACTGGGTCTGTAGCTCCCTCATCTCAGTAGGTACCATGCGATAGGGTGCTCGGGATATTAGGGTTGTGCCCGGCTGCAACTCAATACAAAACTCAACCTCTCTCACAGGAGGCAACCGTATGTCCTGAAAGACATCCTGAAAATCTAAGACAACTCTAGTCTCGCATATATCAACACTCTGATCCCGAAGTATCACCTCCTCGATGTACACCAGTAATGACTCCGCAAACTGGTTCCCCTGAGAGGTGGCCACAACTAACTCGGACCCATCGGACGCTCGTAACTTGACTGTTTTCACAAAACAGTCGATACTGATGTGGTAGGAAGATAGCCAATCCATACTAAGAATAACATCAAACTCTAACATGCTCAACACTATCAGATCGATAACAAACTCAGACTCGACTAAACTGATAACTCACCTCCTACAAATACTCTCCAAGAGCAACATCTCACCTAGCGGGGTGGAAACTAACAAAGGAACATCTACAGGCTGAGCTACGAGCTGAAGTCTAATCATAAAAGCATAAGATATAAAAGAGTGCGAAGCTCCCAAATCAAAAAGAATATGGACTAGAAAGGAGTTCACGAAGAACGTACCCTCCACTACGGCCCCGCTCACACCATGATCATGAGCAACTACTGCATAGACTCTACCGGTGGCTGGAGCTTGCTCTGCGGCTGGAGGTGGAGCATATGGAACTACCTATCCATGAGGGACCTCCTGAACTGCACGAACCTGCCCCTTAATCTGCGAGACCACTAGCGGTGCCTCTAGTCTCATTTGCTGGCCCTGACCTCGGCCTTGAAATCGATTCTGTTGCTGATTCTGCCCTTTCCCTTGCTGAGCTCCTGCTGGTGCACTACGGCATTCTGATGCTTTATGCCTAATCTCACGACAATTATAATATGTGCCCTAAAACTTGCACTGCTGAGGTGATCTCTGATCGTGTTGAGATCCTCTCCTATGAGGGCCTTGCTGCTGCTGCTGCTGGGGTCCGGAAAATGGCCTCTTATTCTTGCCCTTATCTTTAGTATTTCCTTCTTTGTCCTTCTGGAACATAGCTGACTCATTCTCCTGTGATGAGCTACCTCTCAAACTGAGTAGAACCTTCTAGAAACGAGGTATCAATGAAGGCTAGGGCAAAGTCCTACTAGAAACATCTGTGCCTGGCATTCTCCAGTCTGCCACATGCCCGCAAAGTGAAGTAGACTCATAAATCTGCTCTCGAAATCAGCTACTGACATGTCTCCCTGAGTCAATCTGGATAACTCAAGCTCTTTTCCAGCCCGTACCACAGAAGAGATATACTGCTCATCGAAGAAGTAGACAAAATCCTCCCAGGTGAGGGTCGTCCTCTGCTCTGGAGTGAACTAAAGCCGATACCATCTTCCTGCATCCCCTTTGAGACTGTAAGATGCCAGCCTCTGCTTCTGAACCGATGTCACATTAAGTATCTCAAGAATGTTACCCACATCCTCCTTCCACTTATGTGCAGCAAGAGAATCTGACAATCCCTGAAACTCCAGTGCCCTCACCTTCTGGTATCTCTCCACTAGGCGGAGCCAAGCCTCCTGCTCTGTGGCCCTATCAGCAACTGCCTGTGGGGTAGGTGCTGGTGTGACTCCTAAAAAAATCTCCACAATTGGAATAGCTGGTACTACCAGTGGTAGAACTACTGGTGGTGGTGGTGTGATGTGATTCGTCACAAGCTCCTCAAGCGCTGCCATCATAGCGGCTATGGGAGCCATCAGATCTATCAAATATTGGGGAGCCTACTACAGCTCGGGTGGAGCCTGCTACAGCTCGGGTGGAGCCTGCTATGGCTCTGCCTTACCAGTTCTCCGGGTATAAGGTCTACCGCGTCCTGCCATCTGAGCACATAGAAGAAGGTTTATGAGTCCTCAAATAAAACATATATAGAACTCGTATAAATAGAAAGTTTATATCATATATCATTCATGCAAATACTTTTAATATCACAAAAAAATATTTGTAATTTTTGAATATGTGAATATAACGTCCTCACTCATTCTAAAAATTTCTAACGGACTCTATATATGAATCTTAAGAAACTCTACTCTAACTCCACGACTCGACATAGGATGATCCTATGATACTGAAACTAGAGCTCTGATACCAACTATGACGCTCTTGGTTTCAACAAGGCCGCAGTCTAAGGTGAAACCAAGAATGTCAAACCTGTCAAGCACCAAACACCATGCTACAACATATTTCACCATCACAGTTACTATCTATCTAATGGAATCAACAACATGTGTACGTACAAAACAGGCAAGAGAGAATATACGGAAGAAATACTAAACAACAGATACTCTAAAGAAAATCATCATCACTAATATAAATGGATAAATCTCTGAGAAACAAACAACTGAACTGATACAACTGTCTCATAATAGGAAGTCAAATGAAATGACATAAAGGCACATCACTTTATAAAGCTAGAAATAATATCTCAAATGTTCATAAATACATTTACTGTGGAGTTCTATCATAAACTACAAATATAATAAATATCTAGATAGAATATATGAAGACATCTCATCAACCTGCGACTCTCCGTGTGCCTGACTCGCTGCCTGAAACGGGGGAAAACAACGAGCGTTAAAGCGCTATAGCGAGTAACATATCAACCTACCCCAAGGGGAAGGGCTAGAAGGATAAGAAAATAGCTGTAGATATATAATAGATAATCAATCATCGACTGTAAAATGAAGTGGGAGTTTGATATTTAGAAATTTACAACACAAGCATAGGTACATCCCCCGTAGCTCAAATTATAAATATCTAAATACCAAATCTGAGCTATAGCGTGGAACATTAACTCCATCTCCAATCATACTATCAAAATATCATGACTAACGCTAGATACTTGTCCAACACATGGATTTCATCTACTATATGTTAAATAAAACAACTCAGATAAATGTCCAACACATGGACTACATATGATAAATGCCTAACACATGGACTGTAAAAGGTAAAAGCCCAACACATGAACTATATATGACGAAGGTCCAACACATGGACTAAAATGGGTAAATGTCCAACACATGGACTATATGATTAAGGTCCAACACATGGGCTGCAATAGACAAGTTTCCAACGCATGGACTGCATACGATTAGTATCGTACAATAAATAGATACAAGTAAAAGCATATATACTATTCACTCTCATATCCCAGTGAATAAATCTAAGACTCATGTCAAAAAGTCAACTCAAGTACACAAATCTCAGTGTACAACAAACCCATATAACCTAGGTGTTTCGCCAACCATACAACTGCACGCAAACGACGTGCACATGCACAATAGGTCTCACGATCGACCGCCAAATACTTGCAGTCGACCGCGCAGTGAGTAGAAAGTTTCTGCTCATCTGCGCGCCCAGCGGTCGACCGCCGCATATCTGCGATCAATCGTGCAAGCACATAAAGCCTCCTACAGGTCTGAGAGACTCACCGTCTTTAACCAATATGAAGGGCCATCCCTAGTATGCGTTCCTCATTCAGTAGCGGGCGACAGAGATGCATTGCCCAAATTGATGATGTCCATAGGCGAGAGAATCCTTAAAGGAGCTGGCATTACACCTATCGGCAAACAACCTAGGTTCACCCTACTTCGGTCCTAGGCTCAGCAAATACTATCGCAATGAACCAACTTCAGTAATATGGTAGCCCCTAGTAATGGTCTTCTTCTTCTACCTCCTTTTGGACCTCTCAGTTCAGGAAATAGAAGTTATGGAGCCCATCTCAAGTTTGGCAGCAAGCTTAGCCATATACCAGGGAAGGCAAAGAACCTCTTCCACCGTTAATTCAGAGAGAAGGTGCTTCTGCCTCAAAGAGAGGCCGGCAATGGGGGCCTCCTTTGAATGCATCTAGGTAGCCTAAAAGCAACACACGAGCTAGGTCTTCCTTCACGACCTTCACATCAGATTATGTTGGCAACTCGAAACATGATCTTATCAAAGAGGTTCTCACTTTGGCAAGATCATTTGTAGGCTCAGATCTTCTCCAAACCTTACTTCTTCACTTTGGAGAAAGGTTCAGCCTTCAAGGCTAGGGGTGGAAATGAACCAAATAATTAACAAATAGTTCGATAATTGTTCGAATAACTATTCGATCATATTCGATTCGGTAGTTCATTTACTACTAAACAAATATTTTTTAGTATTCGAGTTTACTAACGAATAGAATTTAACCAGATGTATATTCGATTCGTTTGTTTATTAAATATTCGTTTAAAATTTAATCACAGCTTATTATTTGTATTATTGCACATATGATGTCATATTTTTAATTCACTTATCATTTCTACTTAACTTTTATATACTGATTTTAAGTCTAAAATAATCTTAAATCTATTTTCTAATTAAAATTTTGATTTAAATATATATATACATCATATATTAAAAAGGAATAATTTTTATTTATGAATTTTAATATTAATTAAAAATCAATTTTTTTTAGCAGAATAAATATACTCTAATATTCGATAAGTATTCGTGAATATTCATGAATATTTATTAAATACCAAGTATTCGAGTTCGAATTCGAAAAACTAGATATATGAATATTAGAGTCCGTATTCGAATTCGATAAATTTAAACAAATACAAATATGAACACCTTAGTATTCGATTCGATTCGATCATTTACCACCCCTATTCAAGGCCTCATTTTGAACTTCTAGTCACAAAGAGCAAGCTAAGATATGACCACCGCCAATAATGAAGAACAACTTCTCCTTCTATTTTTTGTTGGTCTCTAAGATATTCGAGACCAACCAAAATCCGCTAGTGGACCGATATAGAAATGTCCCTCACATGCACCCGCTTTGATGCACAGTAGATGACCCAAAATCCTCAAGATTAGATCGACATCAACTCAGTGGTAGATGACTAGGAAAGTAGTCATAGGCTTCAGCAACAAGGAGCAGATAATCCCTCGCCCAATTCTTGAGATCATCGTGATAGACTATCAATGTGTATTTAGGAAGAAGCATTATCCGCTCCTTGTTGTGAACCACAGACGATTATGAGACAGAGATCACCAAAGAAAGCTAGAGAAATGACCGAAACACTAAAGATTTAAGGAGCAAAAATTTCTAGGGTTTGAAATTCAGGGAGCACAAAGGATAAAGAAAAATGTGCTAAGGCGCTTTGTAAATGAGCAATGGTTGACATGTGGCTAGATTTGAATTGATGAGCTCAAATTCCTAAGACTCTGCTATCGATTCTTAACAACCGAAGCTCCCTCTCCTAAAAACTTAGGCATGCAACCTTTGTTGATGACAGCACACTACCCACGACCATCCGAATCCAAAGGATAGTGGAGGGAAAATGATTCGATTGCTGACCGTAAATTTTGATACTAATTAAATAAATTTTTTAAAATTTTAAAATATTTAATTATTATTTTTAAAAGAGTATTTGTATTTTTCTCGATTTTCTACAATTTTTTATGATTTAAACTCCAAGTTTTATATTTATTTAAATGATTTTGATATTTATAAATTTATTTAGTAAAGTAAAATTTTTTAGAATTTATCCGTTGTGTTATCGATACTATTACGTATCATTTTGAATAAAACATCGTATTATTATTATTATTATTACATATTATTTCGTATAATACGTTGTATTATTAATTACGTATTATTTGTATAATTTATTATATTATTTATTCTATTGCATATTATCTGTCGTATTAATATAACTGGTATGTTTTACTATATGGATAATTATTCCATAATTATTTGATTTTAAATATAAGTAATTATATTTTTTTATTAATTATTCTTATTTAATTGTGCAATTTCTTATATTATTTCTATTATTACGTATTACCGGTTGTAATACTATAACTGGTACGTTTTGATGTGTTGATAATTTATACATAATTATTTAATTTATTTAATAATTAATATTATTTTTAATTTTTTTTTTCAAAACCCTAATCTTTCTCTCCTATATATATCTTTCCTGTTCACTGATGCTGCCAACCCTTCTTCTTTCTCTCTCTTCTCTCTCAATCTCCTCCTCGACCCCAACTCCACACCCAACAGCAGCTCCCCTCTTCCTCCGCTCCTCTCGTCGACTCCATCGCCGTCGGCCTCCCCCACACCCTGACGCCACCCCAGCACCCCGACCCCCTGTTCACCCCTCAGACCTCATGCCTTCGATCCCCTCGTTAACCTCTCACATCCATCACCTCCTCCAGCACCATCAAGCCGCCGCCTTGGGCACCGCCACCATCATCCCACACCACCCGCTCCTCCTTGCAGCCCCAGCTCCGACCAGTGTCCCTCTATACCGCCTTCAACAGACCCGCCGCTGCCCACGTTGCCGACGCGCCGCCAGCCTCCGATCCACACACCGCTTGCATTTCAGCTGCTCCTCTTACACTTCACCGTTAGCCGCCCGAGCTCCCCTCCATCTCCCCTCCTCTTCATTCCCAGGCTCCAACCACACCAGATCTTCCCCCTCCTCCTTGCGTAGCCCCGACCAACAACCCCTCCCGTTGACGGCAGCCCCCAACAACCACGAGACCCACAGAGATCCCGCGGTAGCCGCCTCGCCTCCTCTCCAAGCCGTTGTCCGTCTCCATGTCAACCCCACCTCCTTCATCGCCGCAAATCCGACGTTGCACTTCCCTCGTCATTGATGCCTCCCTCAGTAGATCCGACGACGTCCGACAGACCCTCTCTGCCTCGCCGACGTCACCGCCATCGAGCTCCGACCACCACCGCCACGATAGCGACCTCCACCAACTCCTCCTCCCTGCTATGCACGTCACCAAATAACGAACAGCAGGCAATGACGTCACCACCTTATCTGCAGCTCCCTTAGCCTCGTAGGCAAGATCCTGCTTCTCTTGATTTGATATTCCATTATTTATATCCCTTATTAATTATTGTATAGACTAGATTGTGGTATATATTACATGTGTGGGATTGTTTGAGGAATGATATTAGATAAATCGTAATAATATGATAATTAGCATTTTTAGAATAATTATGACAAATTAAAAGAATTTATTTTGGCAGCGGAATCATTTTTGGATAATTATATTAATTAAAAAGAATTTATTTGAGAACAGAATCATTTAGAAAAATTATAATAATTTAAAAGGAATTATTTTGGAAAAAAGAATCATTTTTTATAATTAAGATGATTTAAATGAATTTATTTGCAAAAAGAATTATTTATTATGGATTTTAAGTAATTTATGATTTTGTGTGGGTAGTTGTAGACTATGACATTTCATGTGCAAAACAATCACGGTTTTCTATTTCATTTTTAACTGTAGTCATATTGGATATTATTTAGCTGCGGATAATTTTTATGAGTAGTTTTGAGATTTGAATAACAAGATATTGATGAAACCGGACTATATGCATGTTTTTACTGATTCATGATTACATTTCATGTTTTGCGAATATTTTACTATATTTTACATGTCTGCTTTTATTGTTCCTGGTTGTGTTGAGAAATCTGGTAGTTCATGACTTAGTAGCCTCGTGCGTCAAGAACAGACCTAGTGACATATTTGGGTGTGTTGACTGAATTTAGGTGGTGAACACTAGTAGAAATTTGATTTTCCTAGACGGAATATTCTAGACGGAAAAATTTCCGTCTAGGATGTAATATCCTAGACGGAAATTTTCCGTCGAGAATATTCCGTCTAGGGTATACTATTCTAGACGGAAATTTCCGTCTAGAATAGTATTGCAGACGGATTTATTTATTTAAATTTTTTTTAAAATTAACTGCGCATCCTAGACGGAAATTTCCGTCTAGGTTGTATCCCAGACGGAAATTTCCGTCTAGGATACTCAGATAGGTTTTTATTTAAAAAATCACATCCCAAAAATTCTGGCGCCTATAATTGCCGCCTCAACCCCCCATTCTCCCCCCTCATCCCTAAATTCTCCCGCCTCAAACCCTAATTTCCCAAATCCTCCGCGCCCTCCCATTCTTCTCCTCTGTTCGAAGGCCAGAACCGCCGCCCTCCCATTCTTCTCCTCTGTTCGAAGGCCAGAACCGCCGCCCTCCCATCGTCCCCCTCGATCCCGCACCCTCCCGTCGTCCTCCTCGACGTTTCGTCATCGCCTCACCCTCAGCTCCTCGACGTCCTCCTCCGACATCATCGTCCCGTCGTCGCCTCCCCCTAAGCCCCTCAGCTCCTCGCCGTCCCGTCGTCCTCGACGTTTTGTCGTCATCCTCCTTCGACATCGCCGTCCCGTCATCCTTTAGCCTCCCCGTGGGAGGAGTCCGCCTTGCTGCCGGGCAACAGTAACTTCTCCTCTCCTCCTCCTGGTCTCAAGAGGCATAGGGAGGGCCCGACCGAGACTCAGGTATGTCGAATTTGGATTTGGGGATTTTGTATGTGCTGATTTGTATCTGGTTAGATCAGATTGTGAATCTCAACCTGTATGCTAGATGAAATATCGATATGTATCATGTATATACGTATGCAGAATGGCAGTTTCTTTATTTTTGTATCTAGTTAAAAGAAATATCACTATGACAGATTCATCTAGGCACAATGGAAGACTTAAATGATGCTTGAGAAGAAAAGTGATGTTAATTTGTTTGATTTGTATCTGATTTGTATCTGGTTAGATCAGATTGTGACACAATCTTCTTTCATAAGAGATTGCTAATTAATGAAATATCACTGTGACAGAATGACAGTTTCTTTATTTTTGCACTATGCTTATGTATTGGCCACAAGTTTTACCTCTATGCTTGTATAGATTTATGTCACCTTTGTGTTCCCTTGTACATTCTACTGTAGACTGTGATCAAGGCTGTTAATTTGTTTGATGTCCATGGTTTTTCTTAAGTTTGTCTTGATCAGGCTTCCCCTAAATCATGATATATACAGGTCTCAGATATTTATGGTGTCCATTTCTTGCTACTCCACAATTCTATAGTAAATGTTCAATCCAAACAATTTAGCTAAAGAGCTGTCAGCCCTGGGAGCTCCTTCAATAGGCATTCTCTACTTCCAGAAGAAGCTACTTGCTTGTCAGCACTTCCTCCTTTCCCATATCAAATAAAGTTATTGTTCTTCAATTTAATGTTGCTCAACCAAATTGATCTATGCAATCTTCCCATAAACACAAGTTAATCCTGTTAGCACTTAGCGGACATATATATAGTGGGGATTCACATAAAAATAAAAAATAAAAAATAAAAAATAAAAAATAATAATAATTAAAATAATCTGTTGTTGCAATTACTTCCATTACAAAGATAAAACATTTTGGTCGTTAATTGTTGCAGCTACTTGTTCTTTTACTTTTTCTCAAATGCTTCACTCTCATTTGTCAATAAATTTTGGTAGACATGTGTACCTTGACATAGAACATGCCTAAGTTTTGGAGTGGAAAAACTATTTGTGAATGTTCTCTGTAGTAGATGTGTATACTTGCATCTCTATAGTCACTAGTAACAACCGAGCACTGCCTCATGAGTATTAAGTTCATTTCCCTTTCATTCTTGCATCTCTATAGTCACTAGTAACAACCTTGTTACCTTTCATTCTTGCAAGTGTGACAAATGACATATGATGAATTTGTAGTCCTAACACAATTAAGAATTGTCGAATGCTTTTGGGTCTCCTTCAGTGTGCACATCGCCAAGTTCTTCACTATCTATTGGTTACCAACTTTGTTGTCTGGTTCTTGTTAGACTTCTTCAGTAATTTATATCCTTGCTGATCCTATATCAGCGCATGTTTTTCCTTCTTTTTTTCCCAACACTATAACTAAATTAGTCTTGAGCTTGATTTTTGCTCATTTTAAGTTAACTATTAACAATCATCACCTACATTCTTTAGCGATCGATCATCTCTGCAGAGCAAACTAAGCTTGTAAGTGAACTTTAGTATTTCCTTTTCTAAGTGAGTTTTATAGGGCGAGACATTGTCCTTGTTCGCGGGAAAAATCGTGTTCTTCTTCATTGATTCCATTGTACACTTTCGTAATAGTTTATCGATTACAGAAATCCGGTCTTTTTATAAGATCCGGTTACAATAAAAAATCAAAATGAAATGAAAAAGATTACAACTTTTATCCTTGTTTGTCGAACGAATCGCGAGCTCCTGTTTTGCGGTCACTCGCTTTGTGTGGGTTCTTTGCCTGCGCCGGGGTTATTTGCCGTGGACCACCATGTGATCTCGATCCGGTCGGATCTACACGATATGACGAGTATTATCTCACGAAGGAAATAATAGCCGGGTGGGGTACTAATTCACCAAGGAAATAGTAGCCCAAGTGTCGAAATCGACCAAGCGAATTCGA